>JBAMJV010006162.1:0-75568 GCA_037951105.1 Echinarachnius parma
ACCTCAATATATTTCCCAAAAAATATTATGTAACTATAACAAAGAAAGGGTTTTGCGGAGATATATAGACGCTTGAGACGCATTGTGTAAATTATTCATGTTGCTCCTATTCATGTCTGGCCCTGAATATAGATCATCACATTCGCGTCAATGGATTAGTCAGGACAGGGGCGTAGCAACGGGAGGGGGGGGGGGGCACGTGCCCCCCAATAATTTGAAGAAAAAAAACAATAAGAAACATAAGGGAACATTTTCTGAAGAAAAACAAAATACATGTGCCCCCAATAATTGTGCGCCCCCCCCCCCCCCCCCCCCCCCCAATCAGTCCGACCAAGCTATGCGACTGAGTCAGGGCCAACCTATACAGACAAGGTCTATAGAGAGGGTCTATAGAGAGGGGTAGGGCAAGGAGGAGGAGTAAGGTTTAATAAGAGAGCGGTATAGACTATGATTATACACGGTGTTAGCCTTTATGGCTTTATTGAATTATTAGTATTACGCCAAGAAATTAATGAATAATTGATTTTAAAATGTATTCGTTCATTGGTTAATAATGATTGATTGATTGACTGACTGACTGACTGACTGACTGACTGACTGACTGACTGACTGACTGACTGATTGATTGATTGATTGATTGATTGATTGATTGATTGATTGATTGATTGATTGATTGATTGATTGATTGATTGATTGATTGATTGATTGATCGATCGATCGATCGATTGATTGAATAATTGATTTATTTTTAAATTTATTTATGTAGGTATATATTTATTTATTTAGGTATTTATTTATTTAGTTATTTATTTATTTATCAATGTCTACAGAGTAGGCTACCTCTTTAATGTGACAACAACCCTATAGTCAGTGGGGGCAATGCCCCTTAATTGCAAGCCCCCACCCCAAGGCTACGCCAATGTTATCATGTTAGTCATTATTAGGGGCCCAGAAAGTAGATCAGAACAAATTTTATGCATCGGAATCACATAGTGACCTCGCACGAACACAAATGTGCACTGTCCATATAAGTGGTACTGAATAGATTTGTATAATAATAGGCACTGTCAAAATAAAACGCAAACTCGTCCGTGCGTGATTCACCGAGGTGACAGTAGGCCTACACGGCACACTAACGCGCTTGCATTTGAAAGTTTTGGCAAACTTAAATCATGAAAAACGAACAGTTATCGTTCAATGATGCTTAAATGGTATATAAAACATAATTATACAAGGCTGTTTTCATTCTAAGAGCAGCCATTTACACAAGAGGGCGTCCTCGAAACACCTCAATTTTCAACCATTTTTTATCAACAAATGTCAATGTGATGTCAAAACAAGTATTCAATAGAGAGATCGTAAAACAAATTAAAAACAGTATTAGTGTTCAAATTATTGAATACAAGTAGTCCCCCACATTTTGTTACAATCTGATATACTAATGGATATTTCAGCTGTTTCTGAACCGATTTTGACCAAATAAAGTGGATTATGTCATTAAAATTGTGTTCTCTTTTAAATTTTGAAGCGCCCTCTAAACCAAAGCTCAACTATCCCTTTAAATAGCATGCACATTGTGTGTCCGTGTTACTAAGTGGGTTAACATAATGTTGGAAATAGGTCACGCGGTCTCCCCCCCAAAAAATAAACAAACTGCTTCTCCTTCCGTGTTTCGACTATTGATTTACTACGTTATATCGATTTGCACGAATGTTATTTTCATTCGTGTCAAAAGTGTAACGCCGATTCTTCCAAAAGTAGGTTACGAACCTTTTGTTATCCGCACGAAATGTATCACGCCGATCCTTATACAAAAAGGGGTACTTACATTAGTATTTCGTAACGATTCGAACGAATGTTATTATAATTCGCATCATGTGTAATGCCGATACTTGCAGATGTATAATGTGATGCGCACGAATGTTATTTTCATAACTTCAATCTTTTAAACAGGATAGGGTTACTTTATTATAATATATTAGTATTTTCGTAACGATTTAAACGAATGCTGTTTTCATTCGTATCAAATGTAACGTCGATCTTACAGTGGCGTATATAATATAAACGGGCTTACGCCGGGGGCACGAGCCCCTTAATAATTTGACAAACAGTAACAACATAGGGAGATAATCTTTGAAAAAATAATTTAAAAATATATAAGGTGTGCCCCAATAATTTGCCCCCCCCCCCCCCCTCAATCAGTCAAAACACGCTACGCCACAGATCCTTCCAAAAATAGGTTACTAACTTCAGTCCTATTGTACTAATCGTAATGATCCGCACAAATGTTAGTTTTATTCTACGAAAAGAGTAAAGCGCATAATTATGATCCCCACGGAATAGCGCTATATAAATAACCGTTATTATTATTATCTTTATTTATTATAGAGTATTACGCCGATTCTCACACGAAATTGGTTACAAAGTCTAACATTAGTATTTGGAAACGACTGTGAACGCATGCTGTTTGTTTCATTCGTATATCAAAAAGTGTAACGCCGATATACTTGCCAAAAGTAGGACACTTCAACAATAGTCTTTCGCAATGATCCGAATGAATGTTATTTTCATTCGTATCTAAAGTGTAACGCCCGATACTTAAACGAATGCAGTTTTCATACGTATCAAAAAGTTTAACGCCGATTGTGTCTCTCACAATGATCTGCACAAAAGTGGTTTTCATTTGTATCTAAAGTGTAACGCCGTTCCTTACAAAAAGTAGGTCACTTATTTTAGTATATTGTAATGATCCGGACGAATGCGGACGAATGTTATTTTCATAGGCGTAACCAGGATTTGTTCAAGGGGGAGTGTCCGTAAAAAAAATTCGAAGCCGAGACCGAGACCACTTGTTAAGCTGTGTCTTCGGGGGCCCGATACCATTGGTTATGCTGGTCGAGACCGCTATAATAAGTGGACTCTAGACCCGTTAAAAGTGCTAAAGGGGTGGGGGGGGGGGGGGGGGGTGGGGGTTGAACTCCCCCGTATTCATTAAGGGGAACCCCGCTGGGTACGCCTATGGATATTTTCATTCGTTTCAAACGTGTAACGCCTACTCTTGCACAAATAAAGGATTACATTCACTACTATATCGTCACGATTTGAACGAATGTAATTATCTTACCTATCGTGTAACGCCGCTAGCCAAAAGTAGGACACTTTAAATAGCCTTTCGCATTGATCTCCACGAATGTTATTTTCATCTGTATCTAAAGTGTACGCCGAGTGATACTGCCAAAAGTAGGTTACCTTTATATGTTTGCACGAACTGTATCACTCGACCAAACAAACGAGTCACGTGACCGCACGTAACTGGGTCACCCCCAAATATACCCCTTAGGGAATATCATAGACCCCCTTCCCCCTCCATCCCGACATCATAACATTTTGCTATAGCTTCTGTGACAATTGCTCCGATGTTTTGTTTGGTTTTTTGTTTGTTTGTCGGGTTAGTGTTTTAGTGAAAGTTATATGGTTAGGATGGGTGCAGGTTTATGAAGCGTTTAGGGTTAGTCCGGTTAGGGATACACAATAGTTAAAGCTTGTCTATTTGAGGCCACAATCATGACAATATTCAGGTTTCGGGCCCTACAATTTGAAAAATCAAATGTTTTATTCGTCTGACTGGGCTATATAAGGAAAATTGTAATTTAATAGCCGATTTTAATTATAAGGTTAGTATTATGGCTGTTGATATACGGTTACAAAACAATTTATGGTTCGTATATCGACATTTCGTTCATAGCGGAGTAAATGTCATGAAACCTCCCATACTGGAACATTATTGTGTAATTGGTCTCTGCCTATTTCCACTCTTCATAATATTAAAGCGACGTAACAGTTTGATTTGGTTGGATTTGATTTGAGTTTATTTCCATATTTCACAAATTATGATTGCTTTTTTTAGCAAGTAAATAAACAATAAACAACATAGTCATAAATAAAGTACAATATGAAAAACACAGAAGTAAAATAAACAATAAACATTACATAATCAATCAGTAACAAGTTCTGAAAGCAGAACGTGAAATATGGGGGAACCAAAAAGATTTGGGAAGCCAATTCTGGAGAGAATGTCTAAATTTGTCCAAATCATTATAATTAAAAAATGATGTTACCGATAAGGTTATATCATATAAAGTCAGAAAACATAATGTTGCAGCTTTCTCTCCCGCCAAATGAATGTGTGTAACCAATGTAAAGATGGAATTATGTTTTCTGCAATACATGCTTGCTGCTATATGCAACAATTTATAATAAAGAGCATGCAAAAGAGGCAAAGCACCTTTAAAAGCGAAATATTTCCTTTTTACATTCGCTGCTCGTTTTTAATGTAACACAGTGGCCCACATTAAAATCAGAACGAATGTTCCATGTGCCAAACATGAATGCATGATACCGTTGGTAATCAGAGCGTGCACGGTAAAAGTTTATTCAATTGTTATTGAGTGGTCTTTAAACTGGCCTCGGAACTACATAATGGAATCAAGACTGGACTATATACATTTGGAACAATAACTGTATACAATGTGGCCTGCATGGGGCTAGCACATTTTCTATTTCCGAGCACAAAAGATCAAGGAAACATGTGTTATCCCTTTCAAATGCCTTTACATCGGCTGGTCATGTCGCGTAGCCAGCTTGAATAATTATGATAATCGTGCCCGAAAGGACCGAAATGATTTTTGTTGTTGTCCGAATTGAGGTGCCATTTGCCCGGTTTTTAGGTACCATTTGCCCTAAGATTAGTTACCCTTAGCCCGGTTACGACATGCATTTGCCCGAATTTAACGTGCCCCTTACCCGAAGATGAAGTCTTGGCCCAAATTCAAGGTGCCTTTTGCCGGTTTCGAATTCTTGAGCAAAAGCAATAGCAACAACCAGTGGTGTAACAATGAAATACAAGGGGTGAAACTCTGTGAAAAAAAGAAGAAGAAAACCCCAGTCCGTCCGACCACGCTACGTACGTACGCCACTGACAACAACTACAGCAGGGATCTAGTAACAATGTCAACATTAATTATTAATTATACTCAATGTCAAAACCCATAAAACTTGCCTCAAATTCTAGCGGTTTTCACATACCTCGTTTTATTTGTATTACCAATAAAATCACGGAACTGATTATGTTTTCCCCAATGTCTCTCTCGTTATAAACATATTTATGATTGAAGTGTTCAATCTTTAATAAAGGCCAATGCAACTCGAGAATAGAGTTTATCCTACTTTATACATCGTAATATGCTTGTTCATTTCGCATAACATTACCCCGACTCAGATTTCTGCTTTGGAAGAAATATGTGCAAACACAATCGGGTACACCACTATTCGGCCGCCATTGTTACGTAAGTGCGAACCAGGTTGGTGCGGACACCACTGAGATCGATCAATGATGCATTCCTGCATATCACCGCACCAAACCATTGTTTGAATACTTGTCGACGCTTTGATGAGTCTGCAAATCAGTGAAAATCTTTTTGTTCGGACAGTCCGTACAGATGTCATAATTTGCGAAGCATGTCGGCAAGTTACACGAACATGGCCGCTCCCATCATCTTTTGCCGCCGTAAAAATTAGTAAAATTTGGGTATGTTCACAGAAGGATTTCATTGGATCCAGTAGGCCAAAATTGCAAAGTCATCAAATTAAATTTCTGTTCACCCTCTAAATGATAATAGTAGCCGAAAGTCATAGTTTAATTGTCCTTTAAGGACGAATTTAAACTGTGTACATCATTAGTGCAATGGGTTTAATAGCAAATGTCACTTTGCATTTCAGCTCATTACTTGATCATATTATGTCATTAATTTACCATGGAATTTTCACGCCATCACTCAGAGGACATACTTATCACAGAAATACAAATTGTATCCTCCCTTCGTCAATATGTGCACGTACGTGTCAGCAAAGTCACCAGATCCCTTTAACCCTCGATCCACCCCCCCTCCCCCCCCCCCCCCCCAAAAAAAAAAAAAAAAAAAAAAACACAACAACAACAACAACAACAACAATTAATAATACAAATAAAATATAAAAAAGACAAAGAAAATATGTCCGGTGTCTAGACGTGACGTTTCGTGTAGTACTTACGTACGTGCTGTACGATTGTTACGTAATCCGTTTACGTTCATCTTGTCTTCTTCGTTTTATATTTGTTCAACGTCAAATGTATATAGCGTGCATGAGTGGCCTTGAAATGTCTGCTAATACAGGTGCGACATAATACACACGTCTGTGTAAAGAAAGAATGAATATTTATCAGTACAACATTCAGTGACTTCAGTGACAGCGATATGGACGTAACTATCTAAAAAATGTATTAGTATAACCATGATAACGTATGGTATTGTGAGTCATATACTTTAAATCATAAACGAATGAAATATTGTGGATTATATCATTCGTATATTTGGAAATGGAATGTAGTGCTTTTGTTTTATTTGTTAATTAAACGTCAAAATGTAGAGGGGTGTCTCCTTGAAATTACAGGTGTGAAATACGCATAATATGCAAATAACGAATGTTTATTGGAATAATGTATTGTGAGTCGTAATGATAAACAAAATATAAACAATATTGTAAACGTCAAAATGTAGAGTGGTGTGTCCCTGAACTGTCTACGATTACAGGTGTGAAATACACACGCATAATGTGCAAATAACGAATGTTTATTCGTATAAGGTATTGCGAGTCGCAAGATAAACGAAAAATAAAAAAGATTGTGGATTGTATCATTTCTATTCAAACTGTTGTTGTTGTATTTGTTAATCAAACGTGAAAATGTAGTGTGGTGTGTCCCTGAAATGTCTACGTTTGCAGGTGTGAATTACACAGTCATGCACACATATTAATGTGCGAATAATGATTGTTTATTGATAAACCATAGTGTGGGCCATACGATAAACGAATTAAACAGATCGTGGATGAGATAATTCGTAATTTAAAAAATTGTTATTGTTTTATTTGTTAATCAAACGTTTAAAGGGATCTAGTAACTTAGTTGACATGTGCAAAAAAGGATGAGTGCAGTGATACAATGTATATTGTTGTTATCTGATATGGCCAATGGGTTTTGTGTGAAAATTTCAAGTTAAATGGACGTTATATGGCCGAGTAATGAGCAAAAATGCAAAGTGATATTCATTAACTCATTGCACTCACTTTGTACACGGTTTTCCTGCATGGTCCAGTGGATAATTTAACATCTGAACACTTCAATCGTAAATATCTTTTTAACGAAAGGGAAATTTGAAAAACCAAAACCTGTCCCATGCTTTTATTGTTAATAAAAATACAACAAGGTATGAGGGAACCGCTAGAATTCCAATTGGATTTTGAGGATTTGGACAATGTTACTTCCCTTTAAAGGGATATTTGAGTTCTGGTAAAGAGAGTACAGTTTTGGTCAAACTGAATTTTAGTAACCAAAACCTGCACCATTACATTACAAACTAATAGTTATATCTCGAAAAGAATACAAAATTACAAATGACTTAGTAAAGATCCTGGTATCATTCAAAAAGTGTTGTTAAAACTCAAGAGGGCGCTCTCTAAACACTCATCGGTTTGAACCATTTTAAATATAATATTGTTCATGTCATGTTTTGTTGAAATAGTGAATAGATAGATAGAGATAGATTAGAGAGATAATCAACAACTATTTAGAAACCTCTTTTGTCAATTTTTGAAAAGAGGAAGCATTTTTTGGAATTGTTTAACGGCTGGTTCAAAATAATCGAATAAGTGTGGGGCCCCACATTTATCACAAATGGTTATGTTTATGGATATTTCAGCCATTTCTGAACCGATTTTGATCAAATAAAGTTTATTCTGTCATTAAAATTGTACGCTCTTTTGAATTTGACACTCAGTTTTTCATTATCTCGCAAAACAATTATTTTGCGTAGCGCCCTCTATACCAAAACTCCACTATCCCTTTAAATGTGGACCGATGTGTCCATGAAATTCCTATAGGAGTGCAGGTGCAACATACACACGCATTATGTGCAACTAATGCCTGATTGTTTATTGATATACCTTAGTGTGGGTCATAGGATAATTAGATAAAGGAATTAAAACGATTGCCGATTGTATAATTTGAATTTAAAGTAAAAATGCTTTTGTTTTATTTGTTCATTTACACGTCAAATATTGATTGTCCATGAAATGTCTACAATACGATTACAGGTGTGAAATACACACGCGTCTGTGCAAAGAATTACTTAATATGTTTATCGGTAAAGTCTATACACAAACAAATTGTTACTCTATACAGTAACCTCATTACATTGACATTTTACTAGACCAATCAAATCAGTCTCCATCCTAACGGTTGCTCTTACCACTAACCCTAACCTTCTCTTCTTTAACTTGTTCTTTTTATTATTTTTGTTGTTGTTTTTTTCTTTAAATGTTTTCTTTTTCAATATTTATAAGTCATAAGACACAATAAACCCTAGGAACGAAATGTTTTTTTTTTTACAAGCTTTGCTTCTTTTTGGTTCCCCCATAATTCACGTTATGTTAATTACAAACAAATTGTTGATTATGTAATATTTATTGTATTTCAGTCTTCTGTGTATTTTTTTATTGTATTTACTTTATGAATATATTGTTTGATTGTATATTTACTTGTTCAAAAATTATTTGTGAAATATGGAAATAAATTCAAAATTCAAAAATTCAAAAATCAAGTCACATGTATGAAAGAAAACCCCATGCAGAGTTAGTTGGTTATCAAAGTTCTGACTAACATTTTATGTTTTTTGTTTTGCAAGCAAGGTAAGTGGAATAGCGCCACCACAGGTTAGTATTAACCATAACAAGGGGACATGCAGATAGTAGGAGGTATTCGTCTACTATAACTTCAATATTGTAAAGCCAATTATATGATAAACAGGGGAAGACAGTGTATGCTTCGTTGCTTCTGATACCGCCGGACAAAAATTTCAACTAAAGATTTGTAAGGGGGGGGGGGGTATTTCCAATTTCGGGGCAGCTAATCAATACAAGATAAGTTTACTTTTTACTTTACTAGAATGATATCGCATAATGGGAGGGAATAGAGCAAGTAATTGTAAACCTAGTATATTTGTTGACATGTGCAAAAACTGTCGCAGGGTCGATAAAAATGTCCATTTCTGTGATCCGATATGTCCACTGAGTGATGTGCGAACATTCCGTGGTGAATCAGTGTCATATGTGAGCGAGTATAATAGAGCTAAAATGGAAAGTGATCTTGACTAATTCATTGCATTGACTTTGAACACAGTTTAAATTCTCCCGTAGATAATTACAAATCCGAACATTTTGATCGTAAATATCCTTATAACGATATCAAAGAGTAATGCGAATATCATTCGTATATTTGGAAATGGAATGTAGTGCTTTTGTTTTATTTGTTAATTAAACGTCAAAATGTAGAGGGGTGTCTCCTTGAAATTACAGGTGTGAAATACGCATAATATGCAAATAACGAATGTTTATTGGAATAATGTATTGTGAGTCGTAATGATAAACAAAATATAAACAATATTGTAAACGTCAAAATGTAGAGTGGTGTGTCCCTGAACTGTCTACGATTACAGGTGTGAAATACACACGCATAATGTGCAAATAACGAATGTTTATTCGTATAAGGTATTGCGAGTCGCAAGATAAACGAAAAATAAAAAAGATTGTGGATTGTATCATTTCTATTCAAACTGTTGTTGTTGTATTTGTTAATCAAACGTGAAAATGTAGTGTGGTGTGTCCCTGAAATGTCTACGTTTGCAGGTGTGAATTACACAGTCATGCACACATATTAATGTGCGAATAATGATTGTTTATTGATAAACCATAGTGTGGGCCATACGATAAACGAATTAAACAGATCGTGGATGAGATAATTCGTAATTTAAAAAATTGTTATTGTTTTATTTGTTAATCAAACGTTTAAAGGGATCTAGTAACTTAGTTGACATGTGCAAAAAAGGATGAGTGCAGTGATACAATGTATATTGTTGTTATCTGATATGGCCAATGGGTTTTGTGTGAAAATTTCAAGTTAAATGGACGTTATATGGCCGAGTAATGAGCAAAAATGCAAAGTGATATTCATTAACTCATTGCACTCACTTTGTACACGGTTTTCCTGCATGGTCCAGTGGATAATTTAACATCTGAACACTTCAATCGTAAATATCTTTTTAACGAAAGGGAAATTTGAAAAACCAAAACCTGTCCCATGCTTTTATTGTTAATAAAAATACAACAAGGTATGAGGGAACCGCTAGAATTCCAATTGGATTTTGAGGATTTGGACAATGTTACTTCCCTTTAAAGGGATATTTGAGTTCTGGTAAAGAGAGTACAGTTTTGGTCAAACTGAATTTTAGTAACCAAAACCTGCACCATTACATTACAAACTAATAGTTATATCTCGAAAAGAATACAAAATTACAAATGACTTAGTAAAGATCCTGGTATCATTCAAAAAGTGTTGTTAAAACTCAAGAGGGCGCTCTCTAAACACTCATCGGTTTGAACCATTTTAAATATAATATTGTTCATGTCATGTTTTGTTGAAATAGTGAATAGATAGATAGAGATAGATTAGAGAGATAATCAACAACTATTTAGAAACCTCTTTTGTCAATTTTTGAAAAGAGGAAGCATTTTTTGGAATTGTTTAACGGCTGGTTCAAAATAATCGAATAAGTGTGGGGCCCCACATTTATCACAAATGGTTATGTTTATGGATATTTCAGCCATTTCTGAACCGATTTTGATCAAATAAAGTTTATTCTGTCATTAAAATTGTACGCTCTTTTGAATTTGACACTCAGTTTTTCATTATCTCGCAAAACAATTATTTTGCGTAGCGCCCTCTATACCAAAACTCCACTATCCCTTTAAATGTGGACCGATGTGTCCATGAAATTCCTATAGGAGTGCAGGTGCAACATACACACGCATTATGTGCAACTAATGCCTGATTGTTTATTGATATACCTTAGTGTGGGTCATAGGATAATTAGATAAAGGAATTAAAACGATTGCCGATTGTATAATTTGAATTTAAAGTAAAAATGCTTTTGTTTTATTTGTTCATTTACACGTCAAATATTGATTGTCCATGAAATGTCTACAATACGATTACAGGTGTGAAATACACACGCGTCTGTGCAAAGAATTACTTAATATGTTTATCGGTAAAGTCTATACACAAACAAATTGTTACTCTATACAGTAACCTCATTACATTGACATTTTACTAGACCAATCAAATCAGTCTCCATCCTAACGGTTGCTCTTACCACTAACCCTAACCTTCTCTTCTTTAACTTGTTCTTTTTATTATTTTTGTTGTTGTTTTTTTCTTTAAATGTTTTCTTTTTCAATATTTATAAGTCATAAGACACAATAAACCCTAGGAACGAAATGTTTTTTTTTTTACAAGCTTTGCTTCTTTTTGGTTCCCCCATAATTCACGTTATGTTAATTACAAACAAATTGTTGATTATGTAATATTTATTAGGTGGGCTGTACATCATACAGACCACCTCATAATTTCGTTAGAATTGCCTTTATTTATTTATTAGGTGGGCTGTACATCATACAGACCACCTCATAATTTCGTTAGAATTGCCTTTATTTATTTATTCTTTATTTTTCTTATTTCCAATCACTTTTTTGTTAGCAAGATAACTTGAAAATGGCTCAATCAAGTGCCTTGAAATTTGGCACACATATATATAGGCATATGGACAAAGCAAAATAAGGTTTTGAACCCTGACCTTGACTGATGACGTCATCTAGGCGCCATTTTGTAAAATTTTCTGAATATCTTCTCATGATCATATCTTCATAACGAAAAGTTGTTTCTCATTCATATTTATCATGATCAAGGTCAATATCCGTCCGGTCAATTTCAGGTCAAAAAACGCGCGCGCATGCGTACGTGCGCGCGTCAGCGCGCGCGCAAAATTTTAAAATGTTCAAAATCGTCGCAAATTCATTTTGGATACGTTTTAGGCCATTTTAAGCATTTTACGAAAAAACGCGCACACGCGCATGCGCGCGCGTTTTCGCGCGTACTGGCATTTTGCAACATAGAATCGCCGAATTTTCTCTGTTATCATATTTAGCCCATCTTTCCAAGCATTTTGATACCTTGTTCACCTTTTTCTGACTAGTAAAAACGCAATGAGCTTCCGTTCAAGAAACATGTCCGTGCGCGCGAGCTCTTGTAATACATAGCATATATGGGCAAAAACATGCCTATACAAAATTCATTGTAACTCTTCAGAATGGATGGGAACTCCCAAGTTTTTTTCATATTTGGATAGATTATGAGTCGGAGATATGATTTCATGTCTCATTTGACCCTCAATTAACTCATGGCGTCATCATAATGGCCTCCGAACTCAAAATTTCAATTTGCATATTATGACGTCAGCATATTTTTGGAAAATTTATTGTATCTCTGTAAATATTGATCGATTTTCTTCCAAATTTTGATATGTTCTATCTGAGACAATTCTCTACAAATGTGATGATCACGATTTTTCATTTTGACAAAGGCATCATGGCGTATTTTTGCGATTTAAGGAGGCATGTCATTTTTTAACATTTTGCGTGTATTCTCTATGGGACATGACTTTTTTTCAAAACTGGATTCTACATTCCCGTCTTTCGCGACCAATATCTTCTTCGTTTTAGCTTCGTTTACGCTGAACTTCGAGTATGTTGTAGCTGAGACAATAAGCTATCTCAAATGAGCCCTTGATTATGTCTTTAATTTTAGTTCGACCAGCCCACCTATACTTGTTCTAAACAAGTATTACAATTCTAGTTTATTATTATTATTATTCTTTATTTTTCTTATTTCCAATCACTTTTTTGTTACCAAGATAACTTGAAAATGGCTCAATCAAGTGCCTTGAAATTTGGCACACATATATATAGGCATATGGACAAAGCAAAATAAGGTTTTGAACCCTGACCTTGACTGATGACGTCATCTAGGCGCCATTTTGTAAAATTTTCTGAATATCTTCTCATGATCATATCTTCATAACGAAAAGTTGTTTCTCATTCATATTTATCATGATCAAGGTCAATATCCGTCCGGTCAATTTCAGGTCAAAAAACGCGCGCGCATGCGTACGTGCGCGCGTCAGCGCGCGCGCAAAATTTTAAAATGTTCAAAATCGTCGCAAATTCATTTTGGATACGTTTTAGGCCATTTTAAGCATTTTACGAAAAAACGCGCACACGCGCATGCGCGCGCGTTTTCGCGCGTACTGGCATTTTGCAACATAGAATCGCCGAATTTTCTCTGTTATCATATTTAGCCCATCTTTCCAAGCATTTTGATACCTTGTTCACCTTTTTCTGACTAGTAAAAACGCAATGAGCTTCCGTTCAAGAAACATGTCCGTGCGCGCGAGCTCTTGTAATACATAGCATATATGGGCAAAAACATGCCTATACAAAATTCTTTGTAACTCTTCAGAATGGATGGGAACTCCCAAGTTTTTTTTCATATTTGGATAGATTATGAGTCGGAGATATGATTTCATGTCTCATTTGACCCTCAATTAACACATGGCGTCATCATAACGGCCTTCCAACTCAAAATTTCAATTAGCATATTATGACGTCAGCATATTTTTGGAAAATTTATTGTATCTCTGTAAATGTTGATCGATTTTCTTCCAAATTTTGATATGTTCTAGCTCAGACAATTTTCTACAAATGTAATAACCACGATTTTTCATTTTGACAAAGGCATCATGGCGTATTTTTGCGATTTAAGGAGGCATGTCATTTTTTCACATTTTGCGTGTATTCTCTATGGGACATGACTTTTTTTCAAAACTGGATTCTACATTCCCGTCTTTCGCGACCAATATCTTCTTCGTTTTAGCTTCGTTTACGCTGAACTTCGAGTATGTTGTAGCTGAGACAATAATCTATCTCAAATGAGCCCTTGATTATGTCTTTAATTTTAGTTCGACCAGCCCACCTATACTTGTTCTAAACAAGTATTACAATTCTAGTTGTATTTTAGTCTTCTGTGTATTTTTTTATTGTATTTACTTTATGAATATATTGTTTGATTGTATATTTACTTGTTCAAAAATTATTTGTGAAATATGGAAATAAATTCAAAATTCAAAAATTCAAAAATCAAGTCACATGTATGAAAGAAAACCCCATGCAGAGTTAGTTGGTTATCAAAGTTCTGACTAACATTTTATGTTTTTTGTTTTGCAAGCAAGGTAAGTGGAATAGCGCCACCACAGGTTAGTATTAACCATAACAAGGGGACATGCAGATAGTAGGAGGTATTCGTCTACTATAACTTCAATATTGTAAAGCCAATTATATGATAAACAGGGGAAGACAGTGTATGCTTCGTTGCTTCTGATACCGCCGGACAAAAATTTCAACTAAAGATTTGTAAGGGGGGGGGGGTATTTCCAATTTCGGGGCAGCTAATCAATACAAGATAAGTTTACTTTTTACTTTACTAGAATGATATCGCATAATGGGAGGGAATAGAGCAAGTAATTGTAAACCTAGTATATTTGTTGACATGTGCAAAAACTGTCGCAGGGTCGATAAAAATGTCCATTTCTGTGATCCGATATGTCCACTGAGTGATGTGCGAACATTCCGTGGTGAATCAGTGTCATATGTGAGCGAGTATAATAGAGCTAAAATGGAAAGTGATCTTGACTAATTCATTGCATTGACTTTGAACACAGTTTAAATTCTCCCGTAGATAATTACAAATCCGAACATTTTGATCGTAAATATCCTTATAACGATATCAAAGAGTAATGCGAATATAACCGCTATTAATTTTGTGGATTTTGAAGATCCCTTTAATCATGTATACTCAGAACATTCCCAGAATGCATGGTATCACATAATTGGAGGGGGAAAAAAGAACAAAATGTTTGAAAAGCATCCTGTTGTGGTTGATTTGACAAGTGCTATACCTACATATACAGTAGTTTATCACACCCTGCGAGGACAACATTGGTGTTATCATGTTAATAGCATCCTGCTTCCGCTACCAGGCAACCAAACGTAAACTCAGATAACCCCACAAGATATACGCGGGTTACATTTTACTAGGTCATATGGCTGCGTACGGAGAGTGATGGGAGTGGGGTGGGGTGGGGTGGGGCTGGGGGCTACAGCCCCCTGCGAGATTTACAAAGAGCAATCTTCGGACACAGGGCGCCTAACGGTTCGAGCAAAATCATATAAAAGTCGGGCACAACCGACGCAATACTCTGGAAAATCAGCCAATTCTTGATGTTCTTTTTTAAAAATATTGTAGACAGGACAAATTGTATTATTCGAGCATGGTAGGGTCCATGGTTCGAGCAAACGACCAATCCCTCTGAAAAATATACCCGTCACTATATTATAGTGCAGTCAGTATAGGGCGGACACGGACTCTATAAGGATGGGGGAGAAATAATGATGTTCTATTTTTTTGTCCATTCTCTCAAAAGGGGTACATGGGCATTGAAGATGAAGCCTCCCACACGACGGGGGGGGGGGGGGGGGGAATCTTATAATTAACATAGTTAAAACGTATTTAACTATGAAGTAGCTAAAGGGGGAGGGGCACTCCTACTGGCCCTTTCCTGTAATGCTGCTGCTGCTTCACATAAGGAGGTCCTTGTACATCCTTGTTACATAGGGGTGTATATATACGGACCTTTTTAGTAACAGGTTTCGTAACATTCATCATGTTCAAATCTTCAACAAAAACGAAAGGATTTTGCCATATATTATGAGCGGACTAAATTTGCCGCGAAAATGACTGATTTTACTATTCCTCAGCAGAGTGATGCGTGATTTTTGTCCGAATACTAGTGTTTTCAACACTCTGGAGTAGGCTAGAGGGGGGGGGGGGGGGGGGGAGCTGTTGCCCTCACTCGGCTTATGTCCATACATCACGTATCAGAAAAAAGGGAAAGAGGAACTTCGAAAACATGTCAATCTATTTTTAATGGGTTCGGAGGTCACGCCGGATCATGTCAAAAACCCCTCTCAAATTGTTTTGACGCCTGCCATTGGACTAGATAATTTTAGATCAATTCTCCTGGGACGAGTATTTGCACACGCATACTACCTCCCAGAGATGCCTGCCAACCATAGGCGTACCCGGGGGGGGGGGGGTTTTGGGGGGGTTTTGACGAAAAAATGACTGTTTTGGGGCCAATGGGGGGGGGGGGGGTGTTCCCCCTTTACCACTCTTAACGGGTCTCGAGTCCACTATCGGTCTCGACCATCATAATCAATGGTCTCGCCCCCCCCCCCCCCCCGAGGACACAACCAGTGGTCTCGGCCTCGGCCTCGGAAATTTTTGCCGACAAAATAACACAAATCCTGGGTACGCTAATGCTGCCAACTCGCCCTTCCCTCGTCCGCCTTGCCAAAACTCGGCTCGGCTAGTTGTTTGTTTGTTTGTTTTTATTTCCAAATCATGATTTTAAAAAATACATAAACAGTCAGAGCATACAACATAAAACATGATATACAAAGATTTTAACAAAAGTAGTATTACAAGTCCCGTTGCCTACGAGTTTGTGAAATCCCCATAGACTTTGTACACAACTCACCCGGTTCCCGTAGTCAAGGGGTTAATGAAATTAGGCCTATTCTATTTGTATGTTGCTATAATATAAAATGACTATTGGTATAATAGGATAGCCCGTTTCAGATCCATCAACATGATGGATCTGTTCTTCCGCGGGGTACTATAGTTGTTGCTGATTTTTTGCACATTGTGTCTACTCTACATTATGAATGTTATATGAGTTTCACTACGGTATCATGTTGTTTCCAGTCATGAAACACATTTGTTCTCATCGTTGAGCACTGGTGAATAACATTAATCAATTTTCTTCCTCTTTCGAATGTGTTTGACATTGAGGTGTCATAACAAGAGAGTGACGTTAATTTTAAGAAATGTCAAAAACCTGGATTTTGGACTTCATAAAAAATCCTTGCAAAATCGTTATCGAGTTATTTTGACACCTGTAATTGGATTCCAATCGGGTTGGTTTCGTGCGACAAGTGTCAGTATACTAGCACATGTCATAGCGTAACACATTAAAAAATCCGCCTCGATAATATTCGGGCTGGGGTCTAGAGGATGCATATCACACCAAACTTAACTAGCCTTGAACGGGTTAATGATAACAATGTTTGTTCATTAAACGTAAATATTTGCACCAAAAACACCATCATCGATTGTCATTCATCACAAATTAACCCCAAAATATGCTCAGAGATATCAAACTTATATTGTAATTTGTAATATAAAATCCCATCGCTGCCACCAGTGTAATATAAAGCTCTGAGATATTTGGGAGGTAATGTTTCAACCATGCAAACAAGACCGCCAGCGTTTGGCCGTGATCAGTTGATAGACATCGTTCGTATCCCACCGCTGCTACCAGTTTGACGGTCTGTAATATTTGTAGTAATTATATTTATAGACCGTCAGCATATGGATGTGATCAAATAGCTCAGTTTCTTTGGTAGAGAGCCCCGGTATATGGTTATGTAATAATGTTAATGTAATATTGCATCCCACGGCTGCCACCAGTGTAACGCTTTGGAATATCACCTAGTTGTGAAATTTTGTCTGAAAATTGTCAAGCGAGAATTATAACAGTTAGTACTTTCGGGCACTATATCAATAACAATATCAAACGATGAAGTGTCTGTGGTAATAAGAGAGTACAGTACTTTAGATCTGAACGGTGGGGGCGCACACAACATTAAAGGGGAAGGTACTCCTAGCCTGTTGACTTACTGGATGTGATGAGAGCATAACTCTTGTCATTTCTAGTCACTTATTTCCTCATGAATATTCCCAATAATGAAAATAATCAATATTTTATGGCCCACTGTCGTCTGCTTTCAATGCCAACAGGAGGCGGCCATTTCTTCAACTTCTCGCGGTGAAATGACGTGTCAGGCGGAGAACACAATAGCGGGTTACGATAAATGCTATTGTGTTCTCCGCCTGCCACGTCATTTCACCGCGAGTAGTTGAAGAAATGGCCGCCTCCTATGGGCATTGAAAGCAGACGATAGTGGTCCATAAAATATTGATTATTTTTGTAATCGGGAATATTCATGAGGAAATAAGTGACTAGCAATGATAGTAGTCATGCTCTCATCACATCCAGTAAGTCAAAATGATAAGGGTTAATTCCCCTTTAAGGCAATGCTTTCTTTTCTGTTTATGTTGTTCAATCCCTACCTAATGGACCTCCGAATCTATCGAGATTACGTCGTTGATTATGACAATCGTATCGTTTCTATTTTACTCCGGGGGCACAACAAATCTGGTCTGTTGTATGTTTCCATCAAAACATCTATTGTCCGGTTGGTGGATGTATAGCCTCTTTACACTACTGTTTATTGAATTGATTTTCAATAGCTCAAAAGCTCAGTCTATGCAAGTCAACTGCATTGACTGGGTGCTTTATTCGGGCAAAGAAAAGGCGTGAAGCTACCACGCACTGTGTCCACACGGACGATGTTCAACCCAAAGTCTTGGGTGAACGAAATCATGACGATGCCACCGCATTACTATACATGGCCCCGTTGCAGAAAGAGATACAATTGATTGTAAGTTAAATTGGCGCATTTCAACGAATCGGATTTGTGCATTAAGCCACATGATCTGACTTCCAATTAATTCAAACTTTACAATTGATCGCATCTCTTTCTGCAACGGGGTCCTGGGTGTGTTGTATAAAGAGTTGCGATCAATCCAATCGCAAAGTTGCGATTAATAGCAAGTCACAACAAACGCGCATTTTGAACCATTCAGATTTGCGCATTTTAGTCACATGATCTAACTTGCAATAAACTGCAACTTTACAACCGATTGCATCTCTTTCTGCAACGGGGCCCAGGACGGTGTGGTATTTGGAGATGCAACGGTTTACGTGATGTTGTGAACTATAAGGTCGCGGTGAATCGTAAAGAAAATTCATGATTATGTCGAATCTACATGTACGTAAAGTATGTATCTCTGGTGCACACGCGAACGAAAATCTAGACTCGGAACATGTTTCGCGTCTGTCAATAGTAATCTGGGATGCGACAGGTTACGGACGATTGCGATCTTCTACGATTGCGGAAGGGAAAGGAAACCGTCCGAATTCCGACCATATCGCCAGTGATCGCAGTTCTGACGTGACCTGTGAACGTTACATCATTCAATGGCGGATAGTGTTGAGTTTAAAGGGGTAGTACAGTTTTGGTAAGGCTGAGCTTTAGTAACCAAAACATGCACAATAACATTACAAACTAATAGGTTATAACTCCACCATGCTCGAAAGGTATAGAACATTACAAACGACTAAGTAAAAAGCCTGTTATCATTTTTTTTAAAAGAGCCATTAAAACACAAGAGACCGCTCTCTAAAAAAAGCATTGGTTTCAACCATTTTTCATACAAAAGTATGCATGTGATGTTTTGTTGAAATAATGATTAAATAGAGAGATCATCAACAACTATTTAAAAACCTCTTTTGAAAAAATTTGAAAAAGTGTAAGCATTTTTTAAATAAAATAAAAAAAATCATCAAATAAATCTGGTGCCCAGATTTATTCCGATCGGATATATTTACGATAATTCAGCCGTTTCTGAACCGATTTTGATCAAATAAAGTTTATTCTGTCATTAAAATGGTATGCTCTTTCAAATTTTGCACTCAGTTTTTCATTATCTCACACAAAAAATATTTCGTGCAGCGCCCTCTATACCAAAACTCAGTTAGTAGCACAAACAACAGCTAATTAATGGCGAGCTGGTCGTCTGGTTAGGACATAGTTATATAGCTTACGACAAAACTGAGTGATTCCGCCATGCAGTCGTAGACAATGAGCAGCCAAAACATATTTTTGATTCTAAAGAATATGGGACATTTTAGATGCCCCCAACCACATTTGTGTGCTTCAACATGTTAAAATTGTGTAGTTCTTGTCCATGTTGTGTGACATCACAGCATATCGGAGCCTCCTATTCAGAAGCCTTTATTGGGTTCAGTCAAGCTCCATATTTGGTGAAACCCCCGACTTCGGGATCTGCATGTTCACGCGAGACGACTTACGGATATAACTGTCAACAGTTTGCCTCCCACAAAGCTGTATGTAAACAAATTGAGAGAAGAATAGGCGAAAAAAATAAAAATAAAGAAAATAAAAATAGGACTGAAACACAGCTAAATTGTAAACAGTGGCATATGGAAAAGGGGGTAAGGGGCTCGATTGCCACTTCCTGTATAGCCCCCACCCCCTTTCGGGACCAAAAATAGATAAACAAATAACACCATGCTTTGATTTGAGCTCTGAATGTGTATCGTCTTATGGCCTCCATCCCATCTGGTTGGTTTATGCTCGCTTGGGTGTGCGTCCATCGGTTTATGTTCACTTGGTCTAATCTCAGTTGGTCTACTTCTCATTTGGTCTACTACCTGATCCCTCCAAAACCCTAACCCTAACCCTAACCCTTACCCTTACCCTAACCCTAATCCACAACCCTAACCCTAATCATAATCCATAATCATAATCATAATTAAGCCGCCAGATCCATAATTTTCTAGTAGACCAAATGGGAATAGACCAAATGGTTGTAGACCAAGTGGCAATTTACCCATCCATTTGGCCTACGTCTCATTCCGCCATTACTGATGCCTGAAACATCCTTTTTCCCCAACCCTGAATTATACCCTAATCCTATAGTCCCAATCCATAACCCTAATCTTAATCCCTTATTCTAATCATGAGCCTGCGAAATCTAATTTTGCCAGTACTAGCCGAAACAGGAGTAGACCGAATAGTAGATGAAGACCAATCGGAAATTTAACCGCTTCGTTTGGCTCTATAGGATTGATTGCTACGCCACTTGTAAAAGATGACACAAAACTTGACAGAAACTGGGGCAAAATGAGCTAAATTGAAGATTGATGTCCTATTGTTGCGTACCCATAGTTACATACGTGATGTTCATGTATGTACCGATTGTAATCATGCAAACGCATGATATACATAACAAGACACGATCGATTCTTTTGAAAGAAACTAGGACGAATCTGAGCTAATCAGATAATTAATGCACTATGATTGCGTGTTCCCAATTGCGTGACACACAAGTCTGTACCTTTTTAATGAAAAAGAACCATTATATTAAAAAGAAATTGAGAAGAATAGAATTATATTGAAAATTTACCCCTACATGTCCTATCATTTCGGGTTCCATCTGCGTGACGAATATAACTGTAATGATGAAAACTCGTCCTTTATTTAAAAAAAATACCCCATGCACGATAGATGATTCAATGCAATTAGAGTAAAACAAATTGGAGTCTATCTTCTTGTATGAAATGAAAATCAAAAGGCATTTTGTAAATCATGCCTCCTACCGATTTATTTCGTTGTATCAATTAGTTTTTTTAATCGTTGCACAAAATTGTAAGGTTGGATGAACATTTCTACAAAATTAAAGGGGTAGTACAGTTTTGGTAAGGCTGAACTTTAGTAACCAAACCTGGACAGTAACATTATAAACTAATAGTTATAACTCCACCATGCTCGAAGGTATACAAAATTACAAACGACTAAGTAAAAAGCCCGTTATCATTCAAAAAGAGCCATTAAAACACAAGAGGGCGCTTTCTAAAAAGGCATTGGTTTCAACCATTTTTCATACAAAATTATGCATGTGATGTTTTATTGAAATAATGATTAAATAGAGAGATCATCAACAACTATTTAAAAAACACTTTTGAACATTTTTGAAAAAGTGAAAGCATTTTTTAAATTTTTTGACAAAATCATCTAATTATTTGGGCCCCAAATAATTATAAGATCAAATATATTTATTGATATTTCAGCCATTTCTGGTTCGATTTTGACCAAATAAAGTTTATTCTGCCATTAAAATTGCATGTTCTCACAAATTCGACACTCAGTTTTTCATTACCTCACAAAAAAATTGTGATGTGCAGCGCCCTCTCTACCAAAACTAAACTACCCCTTTAACGAATACAAAATTAATACAAAATATTTGCAATTATTGTAAGGTTGGTTGAAGAATAATACAAAATGAAAGAAACGGTTTAATAGCACTGTTGAATAAAATATCACTGAGTGATATCGCAATTAAAATCGAAAAAATGTACAAAAGGAGGTACAACCTTTGTGGTACAAACATACAGAATGTACTTTGCAAATCGGGACCTCCTACAATGTAGGATTTTAATCCTGTACACTATCATTGTGAAACTTTAATTAATGGCTGCATGGTCTTCGGATTTACGACGGGTGGAATTATATTTCTGTTTTTCTATAACAAACAATCTTGAACATGAGGAATTTGTGAATCCTAAATCCCACCTCCTACTGACTAATTGCGTGACATTATGCACGTTTTATGACCCCCTTTTTTACATTATGATAGATAGAAATGACTGGTAAATACTATGTGTGCAATGTTAGTTGTCAACATAATACATTTCATACTTTCTTATGAACTTTAATTTTAAAAAAAGTATTCGACTTGTACATAAATTAGTATGAGTCTATAAAAAGAATTATGTATAATATAGGTTTTCCCATTCATTTTAACACTTTTGTCATTCAATTTCATTAATTCGTCATTCAAATTCGTCCCGAGGAACCACCAGAGCGGAAATCCCAACTTCAATTTCGTCTTTCGTCAATCAAACACAATCACCACACAATTTAGTCATTAGGCACACATTTTCGTCAATTGCAAATCAAATTCGTCGGTCACAGTTGCTGAACACATAAAAGCGAAAGCAATTTCGTCAATTGGCAACCAATTTCGTCAAAACTCCATTCAAATTCGTCCTATGTATTTAGGAGGTAATTTTCTGTTATAAATTGTCTTGATGTAATTGTTAAATTGTAACATTAATTATATAGGGGGTAACACACACACACACACCCACACACACACACACACACACACACACACACACACACGCACACACACACACACACATCCACACACACACACACATACGTTTAAAACATATCTTCATTCAATTATATATTTTTTGTATAGAAATATATGTAATGTTGTTATGTTTTGTTTTATATATTTTGTAAAAGATTTGAAGTAAATCAAACTGGACTTTTATTTATTTTGTTTCATCTTGATTTGGAAATAAAACAAACAAACAAACAAACAAATATAATATATACATGTATATCTCGAGTTGTGATGGGGTATAATGTCATTGTCCTTGTATCACTGATTCACTGTGTATATGTTTTTTTTGTCCAAGACCATGGCAGGCTATAAACTATATAAACTTGATAAAAGTCTACTTATTGTCAGAATTAACAAAGATGAATAAATCCTTATAGTATAGTCCATACTATCATTCCATGAAACAAATTTCAAACCAATAGTGCAACCACTGGAATTGGGACGGAAGACTTTTTTCCAATTATATAATTTGTTCTGGAAACATAGTTTTCTGAACTTGTTGATGGAATGGACTACTCAAGATGTTACCTTTTATTTCTAAGAATATTATTTTTGGGTGGGGGGACCACCAGGCAAAGAACAATACATAATTATATGTTTTGGTACCGTTTTGTGATATCAAATAGATAACCAACATTTTGCAAATGGTTGTGTAATTCATAAACAATGCAATTGATTACCACTACTTACGGAACCACTATTATTTATTGGTTCCGTACGCGCCAAACATTTGCGAGTGCGCCAATTCTATTCACGCGTACGTTTCGTTCGCTCTGAACAAACTAAGGTAGTCTTTGTACATGCAGACCCATGAACGCATGCCTTAGAATGGTGATGCGTTTTCCAATTATATATGTTTTTCTGGAAACATATTTTCCAGTGGTTGCAATTTCTTCACTTTGTTACACTTCTTTTGATTTGCCGAATACAATAATAAAATAATAAAATAATAATAATGTTATAATTGGTAATATGACAAAACGACATTGCCCTCGGTAACCCGATTGACAACATGGTAATAATAACTTATCTTCTATATTGACTAGATCGAAATAACGTGTTTTTTATGTTGAGCCTAAATGAAATATATGAAGAAAAATATAGGTTTTCCCATCCATTTTCAAACAATCGTCATTCAATTTCGATAATTGTTAACTTCAATTTCGTCCGGAAAGTCTTTCGCCGATCGTATGTAATGTTCGATTTCGTCATTCATCACACAAGTTCGTTCTTTCGCAACCAAGTTCGTCAATGACCCGATCGTTTTAGTCAAAGCTCATTCAATTTCGTCCGATCACTCCTGCCGGTGTACAATGTGATGAACAATTTCGTCATTGTGCATTCAATTTCGTTATTTCCCATTCAAATTCGTCAAACAATATTAAAAGCTGTATTTGATACTTTGTTTCATCATCTCTTCATTATTATCCTTTGTTTATTTGAACCCAGATTCTATCTTTGTTTTGTGTCCCGAAAATTCATACAATTTTAGTCTATCGTCTATTGAAAAATTGTTGTATTTTATATATCATTAATTTGATATGGTAATGTGTCTCCCAACACAGATCTATTGTATGGATCAATCAATCAGACTTTTGGTCAATTATCGTTTTGTGAATTGCAATATCGAAATTAATTGTTTGTGATCAGTTTATCGTTTTATAAACAATTATTATTGAAGTAATTTCTTTTGAAATGAATTGTATGAGCTTCCATAGGAAAATACATATGAACCAGAGCAACCAGACTGTACATGACGAATTTGAACGACTAAGTCTTGAAATCGGATGACCAATGACGAATTTGAACTTCACATTGTGCGTCTTATAACCAGTCGAGACGAATTCCATTGCAAAATGACGAATTAGAATAAGCCAATTTGGAATTAGAATGACCATTGATCAATTAGAATGGTAAATGACTAAATCGAATGTAGCAATTGCAGTTTCCTAACTTCTCGGGACGAAATTGAAGTAAGCATTGATTGAATTTGATGACGATAGTTTGAAAATGGATGGGAAAACCTATAGTAAACATTACAAATATAACATATAGACAACTGTGATAATAGTTTATTTTTACATTGACACAATTACCGTGGGTGAATTAAATAAACGTCAAAAGACACGAAGATAACGGTCCCGAGGGACAAACAAAATAGGGATCATCAATCGGGCATCGCCTCTTCCCATGCTCTGGGGGTGATTTGCCCCACCGAGCTGGGATAATCCTCCTTTAATCTCCTTTATCGGCACCCCCTCAAGCGAAATATGTTAACCCGTTCACCGTGACACGACAGGTAATTAATGTCATGTATATTGTACATTATGTGGCGTGAGTTTTGAGGGTTTCAACGGATTAAAGAGAAGTTTCGTTAAATGGAGATGAAAAAAGCACCGTGTGAACTTCGCCAGATTTCTTTCCATCTGATTTTTGGAGAGAGAAAAGGGGGGATACCAACGCGAAGGTATTGTTCATTTGACATGTTTACGTTTGATTACGGATCCTAAATGATCCATTCAAAAAGTTGAGATTTGTAGATTTCAATAGCAGTGTTCCATGCATGGAAAATCTCGACTCGACTCCTCAAATGTTATATTGATTTTAATAAAGTTTTTAACTGTTAGGCGCAAATGTGTACAATCGACCGTATTGAAATTACATAATCCTTCATGATTATTAGATCATAATTATGATAACCGCATCATCTTATTAAATTGAGTGTATAACAACAGGGAAACAGACCCAGATGAGATAAATATTCCTCAACTTTGTGAAAATCATCTATGCCCTTTATTGTTCGTCCTGTACACCGCTGACACATGATAGTCGCTATGGAAATTGTTAGTATTTGGCCAGATTTGTCAATAAAAAACATAAACATCGTAATTACTTCTAGAAAAAATCATGTTTTCTTCATATTATCCTATACATTATGTGCTCGTAATATGAAGATACATTAATTGTTGAAAGGTCCACCAACCTTTCCATGAATAATTGTTTTGACCAAATCATTATCATGATATACTTAAGTCTATATATTAATTAAAGTACGATCTTATTTACAGGATGCTAAATGAGCATAATCATAATCGTTATAACTATATATTGTAAATGTATTTTCACAGTAAGCATAGTAAGCAATTATAGATAATTTGATCTGGCAGTAACTGAAACTCAAAGACAAATCCAAACTTAACTTTGTCCACCACAAGTCTCGTCAGTTTACATGTAAATGCAAACTGAACTATAATTCTGGAATGGTTAATCACCTATACTGTATAATGTATTATATAATGTACACATGTTGCTATAAACTATTCCGTATAGGGCGTATGTCGAGATTGTTGATCAACAAATTGTGCAATACCTGTAGTACACACTAATCCATAATTATCCAGAGAAGTGTGACGGGTTTCCACAAGTGATGAATGGTCCGGTGGGGCCAGCGCGCTTGGGGGTGGTTACTCAAGCATGGCCGCATACTACTTGTTTACAGGTGTGTGTGAGCATAGACTTACAACATCTATGGTGTGAGTGTCCGTCATATAGCGATCACGTGCACACTGAATGTACGTGCGTGCCCTGAAAAGAGAGAAACGTACCTCCTTGGTAGGATGGTAGCAGAGAAGTATATCAGAGAGAGAGAAAGATCAAGAGAGAAATACAGTGAAGAAGGGGAGAGAGGGGTAGACACTTGAAAGGGTATAAACCGGTAAAGAGAGAAGGGATAAGAGCATGGGCGTCGATACTTACGTAATACCCATTCACCAGGGGGGGATGAATGAATGGATCATCCCCCCCTGATGAATGGGTATCAATGACATATCGACGCCCATGGATAAGAGAGTTTGACGGGTTGAAAAAACAACAAACTTGTTTCTGTAGACCGGATTATATTTAGACCCATTTACACCCAATCCGCATCTCATTTAGCCCTGCGGTGATTATAGCAGACATGAAAAAGGAAGAAAACAACCTGCGATAAAAATAGAAGTTGGTGATGGTGATAACAAATCTGAGATGTGTGTAGCGTCCCCTCCAAAAAGCGCGGGAAAATCTCTGCGGTTTTCCCAGGGACGAACAAATATGCCTCGTGGCCAATTTTGGTGTTTACTCATTTTTAGTGTTCGTTATTGAGGTCCAACCGGAATTCTAATACAATATTTCGCGATGTTTTCATCTTGACTCCTCAGCACTCGGCAGAAGAGGAACTGGAAAATATAGAAATGGCTGTATTGTATTTGAATGAAAAATACTTCAATCAACGGCGTTGTATTGTTTTTTTTCCACGATCCAGTCCCTCACTAGCAATATAAAAGGTATTGATGATGATGATGATGATGATGATGGTGGTGGTGTTGATGATGATGATGCATGATGGTGGTAGTGGTAGTGGTGGTGATGCTGCATGATGATGGTAATGATGATGATGATGGTGGTGGTAATGATGGAAATGGTGATTGAGGTGGTGGTGGTGATGTTAAATATGTTGGTGGTGGGGGTGGTGTTGTTGGTGGTGATGAATATGGTGGTGATGGCTGTTGTGATGATAATGGTGGTACTGTAAAGGTAGTAGTGGTGGTTATGGTAATGATAGTGGTGGTGGTGGTGGTAATGATGGTGATGATGTCGACCGACATGGTCAAAGACTCAAAGTCGTCATGGTATGGTGGAAGGTGAAAATGGTACACACATGATATGTCATATTGTCATGTTAGTTGCGTTGCCGCTAGTACACAATCATGTGGAATTATAATCACCTATAGGTGATAAAAAAATATAATAATATTGACAATTTTTATTGCGAAATATCCACCTAATAAGGTGCTCAAAGCGCATGGGATAGTATCCCTATCCTTTTTATCAAGGAGGTTTAAAAACCTCCTTGGTTTTATGTCATGGAATGTTTGTAGTATTGCATCCAGGCGAATTTGTTTTATGGCAGTTATTTTTGGAGGGTCATCGTTTTCTTGTAATGATAGTTTGTTTCTGTCCAAAGCAAAGGTAAGTGAATGTTGACGATGTCAACTTTTCCAATGTAATTTCCCCCATTTTCCTTTTCTTCTCAAAAACAAATACAACATGCACGAATCAGAGAGGTGATATGATTCCCACATCTCTAAATGAATAGTCCGGTATACACAGGGAAGTGGTAGACTTCCACTTCCCTGGTAGTGGTATACAAGCAGTGAAATGGGAGCACACTTGTTACCAAACAAATCCATACACCCACGTGCTACAACGACTATTAAAATCCGCTGATCCTACAACGAATATTCCCACAACGTTCACACCAGTGTCTCCGCATCATCACAGTAAGTACAGCGAAATGTGTTACTAATATACCCTAAAATAGAAATACTACGTCGAAGGGACGCGTATCATCAACAGGTCCTTGCACATGTTTCGCAACCCGCATTCTCCACGTGCGTAGTAAACAAGACATTTCCCGCCAAATTCCAAAATCCGCGGCGTTGCATGCCTGGCACAATGCATACTGTACACTTCTAGGTATTTGCATTCAATTCAATGCATAGCAATTGATTAAAATACCACGCGGGGGCGTTGCCACCGGTTATTAGGCAGTTATACGCTATAGCTACCTGTACGTGTGTACGCTCTGCTCCAATCTCTGGATTGTAAATTCTGAATTTCAACCGTTATTTTCTTCATCCAGCGTTATCTGCTGGACTTCGAACTCTGTTTATCTTGACAATGGGTGGTAAGTTAAAAACTACGTACCTTATTAATACACTACGTACCTCACATTGTCATGAATTTACTTTTTTTAAACGGTGACACATTGCTTAGTCATGTTAGTACTAGTAGAATTAGAAGATGTGTGTAAGTCGCCACGTGGTTTTCAAAAATTCGCGGCGTTAGCGTGTGCTAGTCTACACACGTACACTCTACTGCATCTTGAAAGTGTGTGTAACTATACGAGTGGCGTGGAAATTGTCATATTTAATGATATGCCTAGCTGAAGAATTCTGAAAGGAATGTTGGATTGATACTCGAGAATCTTGTGCATTTATTCTTCAAATGTAAGTTTGTTTAATTAATGTCTCTTACAAATTATGGCTTCATATTTTGTAGTTGCATTTAGTGCAGAAGAACGTTTGTAGGTCACATTAACATTTATCATTTGGAAAAAATTTTAAACATGATATTGCTATGTATGTACAAAAAATGTCCGAATGATATATATTAAATGTCTCTACAAACGTTCTTCTGATATAAGTTGCATTACACGTTTTCTTTCGTAAAAAATTTACTCCAAAGATTTAGAAAATATCAGATCACTATGTTGACATGATAGTTAGGATGATTTTAGGGGGAAATGGGAGATTTCATGAACAATAATAACGTGATATTCATATTGATATATGAGATTGTCACATTCATAATTTATTAATTGTATCGAGTATTGACTAATGTTTTGTAAGCCTGGGCTTTGTTAGTTTGTTGGCTAATGATGTAAAAGTAGGTAGAATTGCGTTTCTAATCAATGTTATCATGCTTGATATTAGTCATTATTTAGTAATCCAACTTTGCAAATATTGTACATGTATTATATTTGTCAAATTTTGATTTATGAATTGATAGACCATAATAAATATAGATGCGAGTTAATAATGTAGGTGTGAGTGTGTCACATATTACCATATTGACAAATGCTGTTTTTGCGAAGTTCTGTAAACTAATATAAAACATAACAAAAGTAGGTAGGTATTGTACGCTATGATCATATTAGATTAATAATTTAATACGTTATTAACCAATACTAAAGACTTAAATTCGCAAATGTTTACTTTTAGTACGTTTGAAAAACTTTGAATTATGATAGCTTTGCAATATTATGTATATGAGTTTATCATAACTATTTTATTATTGTATTGACAAATTTAGTTTTGTAAAGATTTGTAAAAGTAAGCTAATAAAACAAAACGCACATACCGTATATTTATAGTCATATTATGATTACAATGATGTACAATGATGCAAATCACTGGTCAATCAAAATATCAATCAAAGACACGCAAATGTTTTATTATGTTTGTCAAACTTTGATTAATGATTAGTCTATAATGGAATATAATAATAGAATATAGATTTTGTTGCATTTTATTATCGTGTTGACAAGAGGTTTGTAATATTTGTCATGCAATATCGCACGTAATCATGACTATAAATTAGTATAATGATCTGCTGGAATATAAGGACAATACAAATATCACTTTATTATCGGACCACAATACACATTCAAAAATATACTTTTGAAAATGTTTATCGTTCAACCAAGACAAATTAACATTTTACAATGGTAATATTGATCTCATACTGTAGACAAAAACGAATCGGGCTTTTGGATCATGGATGATAAATGAATCAATGCGAAAATGCTTTACCATTATCAAACGTTCTCTTGAACTACATTACTCAAAAACTAAAGTCACATTTGATATTTTGACATTATATGAGGGTTACTTTAGGTTATATCCTACGACTAGTTCCCTTTATTTCTTCCGCTTCCATTTCTCACACAAACAAAATGCAAGGTTTGATAAAGGAAAACACATAGCTGGTCATTGCATAAAAGAAATTTTGCTCACATGTCGATAAGGATTGTCGATGATTGGCCTAGGCATCGCATCCTCATACCAGACCACATGTAGCGAAGAAGAGTGATGCTCCAGTTACTTGAAAGGCGCGCCGACCGACTAGTAACACCTCGTACACCTCACAAATAACGAAATGGGCGTTGGCGGACGTTGAGAAAACGTTTGCCGCATGTATGTATTTTCGCGGAATATTCGGTCAATCGCACTCGGCTATTCCATTGATATACAATTTGTTCGCATTTGATTTCGCATTCATGCATTATACAAACGTTCGTTGACCTGAGCTTGAGGATGAAAGTTGCTTTAACTTTCACCATCCATGCTCTCGGGCCGATATACAGTAAGATCTAGACTATAGTGACCACCCAAGGGACACAAGAAAAGTGGCCACTGTAGACAGGTGACCTCTATAGACAGGTTCCACAAGACTGCTTCTCTTGGCAAGCATTGCAAGTGACCACTTTTTGTGACCATTACAGGCAGGTTGGTTGCTATAGACAGGTGGCCACTAACACAGGTTTGACTGTACAAACATGTACAGCCAAACCTGTATGTAAAGACCACCAAGGGGATACAGAAAAAGAAGGCGGCTATCGAGTTGTTTTCATATCGGGTTCGTTTGATCCGACTCTTCTACGCAGGTACCTTTGTTCGCTCGAACTGGTTTAAACACGAGTTACTTGTCTTGTGCGCCATCACGAGCGAAATAACACAGCATGACTATATTCTCGTCTTAAACCTCACTATAGATGTAGGAACTACATGTGGATGTTGTGGCTGTGATCAGAGTGAAGTGCTCAAAATCAAAATTGATTCCCGGGCCATTCTATAATAAAGCTTTGGTCATTGTCATTATTGCCAAATTTAATTTGCCCGACTGGACAACCGGATAATAAACTCAATTTTATTTGGAGTCGGCAAAATTCCATTTTCTGGTTTTAATATTATAAATTTGTAGCTTGTCCTACAGTACAGGGCTTCAGCCCTAATGTATCTTTGGTTTAACGTTGGTATCAACCTACCATCTCCAATATTACTTCCATTCGTCAACTTTCAAAGTAACTTTCAGAAAAATAATGAATCACAAGTCAAGAACGTGCAACACGTGGTGTGCGATTTCAACTATTCTGTTTTCTGAAGAAAACAAAAACAAGCACATTTATCTAGGGGCCTTCCAGGCCAGTTAAAATACCCTAGATTGTATACTGCCAACATGCAGGCAGTCCAAAGTACGGCGTAATATGCGAGAATGCTGGTACAATGTTTAGAAGAAAATCACAGTGTAAGCCATAGACATATAACGCACATAGTACTGTTTGCCAGTTTGGACTCGGGTCCAGTTTAATTAAAGTTGAACAGCGCCAACATGCGACAAGCATACGCCAATCCGTAATACAAACATCGCAGGCAAAGGCGTTGTATTTCAGCTTGGTCAACAGCCGGTGACATCGCTGCCTTGAACTGTATCTTGGATTCGTGGTTGGTTAGCCCAGGGAGGTTGTATTTCCCTGGTTATCCCAACCACGAGAATGACAGGATAGCTGAAATATTTATCGTAGAATACACTGCAATATTGTACAAGTGTTCCTACACAAATTATGCTGAACATGGATTCATTGCGCTTTGAGTCCTGGTAATGTTCATGAAATAGGTACACGGTTCTACAGACCAAGTGACCAACACCCAAGGCTAAAGAAAGGGGAAAAGTAAAATGGCCAAAGTAAAATGGCCGTTATGGTGACCTTTATCTAGGCGGGCTACATAAAGTTGATTTTCTCTGCAGTGATAATTTTGTTTGGCCATTTCAGGCAGGTTAGTAGCAATAGCAATAACAATAATAATTAATAATTGTCCATTTTTATATAGCGCTTTATTACAGTTAAGTCTCAAAGCGCTCGGAGCATTATTACCTTGGCTTTAGCCGAGCAGCCTTATTCAAGCGCTCGGGCGTTTCAAGGAATAAATTCCTGCCAAGTTCCCATTTACTACACCTGGGTTGAGAGCAGCAAATGTGGATAAAGTATCTTGCTAAAGGACACACGTGCCGCGGCTGGGAATCGAACCCACAACCCTCTTATTTAGAGACGAAGGCCCGAACCAATATACCACGACACTCGATAGCCAGGTGGCTATTAAGACGGGTTTGATTGTAATTTCAAAATGTTCTTCTTTTCTTGCGGCAGCAGTGGGATTCTCAGTACAGTATGTACAGCATTATAGTTTCGAAATATTTTTGCCCGAATACGGCAGCGTGACATTAGGACTATGAAAACCTCGTCGACTAACCATACCAATTGAGTTTGTTCAACTTGATAATAACTGTTTAATAAACACCAACTTAGACTTTTAGCACAGCTTTTGAATACAGGTAAATTTCAAGAAAGGTATACGAGTACATGTACCTGCAAATAATTTGGAATGGCGCAATTAAAATGGTGTAAATGCACTTTCAAAACAGCTGGGTGGCGTTGGTGGCTTGATCGCGGTACGCGAGAAACTGCGAAAATGGTAGGAGAGGGTTCGAGCGACCGAGCCAAACCGCTACACACGTGTCACAAACCGCTGCAGTTAATTAGTTGAATGGTGTTCACGGGATTTTCAGGTGGAATGTCACCCAAAGTTCTCATGGCTAGACGAGCAGAGAATACCAGACACAAGTCAACAATAATCTAAAACATTCGAGTCATTCCAAAACGCTACAATTTACAAGTTTGTTCCCAAACATCGTAGGGCAGTCATGTCCACTTGCATTATTCCTTCTCGCATTACATCGGTCCACATACAATGCAGGGGCCGCGGAATTGTTTTGAAAGTTAATTTTTATAATAATTGTTATTTTATGTTTATGTATTTCTTTGTTTTAAGCCAAACAAGTGTGGGGGGGGGGGGGGGGGAGGGGGGCTGCAGCCCCCCCCCCCCCCCCCCCCGGTTCCGCGGCCCCTGCAATGGTCGGATACCTGAACCTGTCTACATACGGTTCTGGCCAGACTGGCCTGAACCTTGTAGACTTTAATTTTCAAGAAAGACCACATGAATTGACGGGGGACCAATTAGAGGCCAACTGTGCTTTTAATTTCTCCCACAGTTTCGGTCACACGTTCCTATTCCCCGACATAAATGTAGCGCTCATACATGTAAAAATATCGAATTTCAAGGCGAAAGCGCCAATCGGATGGTCTAGTGGCATTTTGAATGTTAAATGTTAAAAAGGTTCACCTTGCAGAGAAAATGACAATTATCTGTTACTACAGTTACACCATGTCCATTGGAACTTTATGAAAAACAAAATCTTGATATCAATAATTTTCTTCTTTTCTTGCGGCAGCAGTGGGATAATTGGGGCAGGAGTGGGACGCACAGTACATGTACGGTATATATTTTCGAAATCATTTAGCCCGAATACGGCTACGTGACATTATGACTATGTAAATCTTTAATACCGTATGATGTCGATTGCGTTTGTTCAACTTGATTTAACTTCTAAGTTATAGTACCAAGTAATCAGGGGGAACTTTATTGGTATTCTGATTACACACTAAATTAGTGCGTAAATGTTTCCCCGAGGATGAGTGTTCAACCGTTCGTCTTCCGTTCTTCCCCCATTTATATCACTCCCATGCAAGCCGGGCAATGCGCATTCTCCTATATGGCTTGGACTGTCTGTCGCACAGTTCGGCAAAATTATATCGACCCGCAATGGTCACCGTCAGAAGTTAGATCGCCCCGCACCGCACAATGGTCAGTGGCTAACTAAGCGTGAGGTTACCATGTTTTGTACTAGTACAATCCATGATGTTGCCCAATACAATCAGTTAAAGAAAACAGAACAGGAATTCTTATTCACACACGAATAATCTGTATATTTCCAAATTAATATACAATTTCGAATACAAAACTGTTCTATATTCTCTTTCCCAACGAACATTGTTTTTCGCCAACCTTGCAGATAAAAAAACGTGCTGGTCATTTGGAAGGCCTATTCAGAAAATTCGATTCAATACACAAAGCTTCGACAACCGTGTGAACGGGTGATTATGCTGATGTCGAATCCATGATGTTACCCAATGCAATCAGTTAAAGAAAACAGAACAGGAATCCTAATTCACACACGAATAATCTGTATATTTCCAAATGAATATACAATTTCGAATACAAAACTGTTCTATATTCTCTTTCCCAACGAACATTGTTTTTCGCCAACCTTGCAGATAAAAAGTGCTGGTCATTTGGAAGGCCTATTCAGAAAATTCGATTCAATACACAAAGCTTCGACAACCGTGTGAACGGGTGATTAATATGCTGATGTCGAAGTTTGCAATAAGAGTTCATAATTAATTCACTTATAGTAATGCTTACTCAAGGTTCCAAAACTGTAGACTAGGCTTTCATACCCCCCCCCCCCCCCCCCCCCCCTTTAGCCCCATGATGCGAAACCATATGATTGACAACTCTAGTTTTACCCTCAGATGTCAACAGGGCTTTTTTCCCTCTCACAGCTGACTGCCCGGCCTGTTATTTACTACGCTAGCTCAGCTGTTCGGCCGTAGTATAGTAGTGAGGTAGTAGTAAACGCCAATAACATCATGAATAATTCATATCTATTGTTGACATTGCTTGGGCGCCTCTGATTGGTTAACCAATCCGTGGAATAGCGTTACCTATTATATGGGCCGCTCGCTAGTGTGTACGGCGGCCGCTCCGCTTCGTATGCGGAAAGACCGAAGCACCGTCTCCTTTTTTGAGCCAATCAGAACGTGCGAAAGCGCCAAGTCACGCACCGCACGACTGATCTACATAGTAAAACGAAGCCTCACCATTGGTACTGTGTTTTCTCTTCCCTATACGCAGAGTGTCATCTTATTCGGGTTATTCCAACTTCGGACTGTCGTACTGCCCTGACGCACGGAATTATATCTCGTACTCTCACTGCGGGCGACGCTTTTCGTAACACATCAAGTCGTACGCGTATGCGCTCGACTGTTCGCCGTCCAGAGCCAATCCTAGTCTCCTCTCGGTTGTCGCGACGCATCGATATGTCTACTGCTGAAGTAATAAACGCACCAGTCTTCATCGCTTCACGAAGGAGGATCTCTGGCGGACTTGGTTCTGCAATCATGGCCAAATCTAGGGTCTGTCGCCGGCTCTTTGATGATATCACCGAGGAGGAGCGGCGACAACAAGAGGAATACGACCAAGATCTGGAAGCCGAGCAAAGACAGACGATGGAGGCGCATAATAGGAGATGGGGCTTTGATTTTGAACGTGGAGTGCCCCTGAATGGATGTTGGGAGCGGGTTCAATCTGAGGAGGTGCACCCGATGTACCGGGAGGCCAGCGCCGGGACGCTCATCATGCCGCCTCGTCCCCGTTCAAGGATCGCTAGACACCGTATCCAGCCCAGCTCTGCTAGATCGAGTGAATCTGCCGAGCAATCACAATCGATGCACTCTCTTCCATTGCCAGGATTATTACGTCCCGTACCCGTTTCAACTGCGTCCACTTGTGATGTAACAACCAGCAATGACTTCAGCAATGCTACGAGTGTGGACCAGAGGCTTGAAACTGAAACCGCTTCTACTACCGTATCTGTGCCTGTTCGTGCCCAACAACAATCTCAGGATAATAACCAAAGTGGACTATCAAATAGCTCATTACCATCAGCTGGATCTGGTAACTCAAACCACGTGAAGCAGTCGAAAATCTCAGGTATGAACAGTTAATTATTTTCTGACCTAAATACAAGTTGCATCTATTTTTATGCTGTACGTAACCAGTAAGGTATTCACAATTATCGTAACTTTATTAAGGGTAGCAGATATAGATATTAGTGCCAAACGCTAATTTTTAAAAATCGTATTTGCCGAGTCTCGTAGGTCCTCATTGCCATTACCCAAGTTTACATGGGCAACATTATGATACAAGAACAGCAATTCAGCTTACGCGATTCAATAAAAACAATACATTTCATCCCAACAATATCACTGAGAAGGGATGCCGGTGTATTGTTTACGGGCAACGCCTATTTCTCTTTCTCCCAGTCCCACTACCTTCTGCAAACGGGACGCTGTACCGTAGAGTTCAGCCCGGGAGAGAAATGAGAGACGGTTGGTTTGGTAAACAAGTCCCGTCATGTTTCAGTGGGCACCGGCAAAATATCGCCGTATATCATCATGTCTGGACTTGTTCGGTTGTTTTTGGTTTCATATCTGATAACTTTTAATTGAGGTTGGAGATGTTTACTTTTGGGGCCTACCTCATTATTTTATTGTCGTGTCCCGACTTGCCACTTTATATTGGAAGGATTTATGCACTTGTTGTATTGATTGGAAAGAAAGCACAGTGTCTCCAATTACTCCCAACGTTTGTAAAAGTTTGGCATGTCGTTTCAGAATCAGATCGTATATATGCATTTTCATTATTAGACTTCCATCAACGCTTGTTACTCGCTAATTATCAGCTCGTTCTACAGGAAGCCGTTGACCTAAGGTGTTAACCCGTCTCTTCCTAGATCGGGCGATTCCCACAGAGTGCGTACGTGTCCTATCACTAACTAGGAAGCCGCTGACTAGAGGCGTTAATGCGGATGTCCTCTCAATGTATTTCCCCCAGTGACTCATTTAGATTTAGAAGCCCAGTTCTTTTCAGTCTCCAAACATCGGGCACTTCCTCCTGTTCCTATTGTTTCGGTACAGAGCGAGATAAATCGCAAGTAGGTATATAGCGTGGGAACTGGGATTGGGAAATGGATCGTGAAGTATGAAGTTGAATTTCCTTATTAACAGATAATCGTTAATCAGTCCATCTCTTCGTCATCTTCTTCAAGTAGGACGTTAGATTTCCTTGTCATTGTTAGCTGTATTATTTTGGCTAGTTTATGAGAAGCCCTGCCTCTAATTTTCATGTTGTATATATACAAATCAGAGCTGAATATTTGGAAAGGGTGCATCGATAATCTCTAAAAGTGACTCCAATAGATTTGGATAATTGACGAGACGAGTTATTGTGGAGTGATGAGCCTATTAGCTCGCTTCCTTGTTAGTAGTTACATTTGTGTCCCACGGGTTCTTTGTTATAAGGCAAACAAAATGATCAGGGATTTGTCAATGAATTTTTGATATTTCCTTTCACGATATTTTTTGTTTCTCATAGAATCTACACCCCCCCCCCCCCCCCCCGCATCTCTGTCCGTTTATCACACCATTGTAAATGCGTCACAACCTCTTATCGATCCGTTGTCTCTGTACCGTTATGGGCCTTTCACGGTCCTTTGTGACTGATGACTCCTGTGTTACCGTGTTCGTGCCCAGCGTCGAAAACAATGGACCCGCGACCCCCCCCCCCCCCCTCTGCACGGATCGGGTTTGCGCCTCAAAGCGCCCGCCTGTCAATCATCTCGCCCCCTGAGCAGCGGGGACGAAACATAACAAAAACAGAGACTTGTTCCTACACGCTTGTCACGTCAGTGAGTGTGTAGACTCTAGCTACCGGGCGTTTTCTTGAAATTAGCAGTCACATGATTGTGCAAGTGGCGCAAGGCGTTTCCCACCATAGCTAAAGCTACGCCACTGTACAGGATAACACCTTTGCACCGATATTAATCATACTGAAGCAACTTTCTAATGACCAAATAAAGATGTGTAAACGGTGAACCACAGTCACATTAATATTAATCCTACCAACTTACTAGGTTAATGGCTAATTCACATCAATTTCAGGCACGTATTGTGTAAACTGTAAACCATTTTTTTTATTTTTTTAAGTCGGTCTTCTCGATTTAGAAGTGAAACTTGAATGATAGTGAAAGGAGGTCGGGTCAGTCGGGTACCTAGTAATGGTTGAATGAAGGCAATGTTCGTACCTGGGAAATATACTCGGTAAAGTGCAATTGCTGCCTAGTCAGCAAGTTTTCTTGAACGTCGCTCTATAGCTAGAGTGAATCCTGTTTCGGGAAAATATCCTCGTAAATCAGTTTAATGACGAGTTGATGGTTACATAAAACCGTTGATTGATTCAGATTACTTTGGACCACTATTAGCAGGAACATACATCGTCGTGGTCGTACCATCATGATCATACCGTGCCATAAATTAAACTGGTGTTTATTACGGTAACAAAACGTCAATGTGTAATGAAATTGGGTGCAGTAACCCGGATAATCAGATTTGCGCGATTTCGTTTGGGTTCTGTGGCCTCGCGAAGAATGAACTTTATCTTGAGTAAAGCTTATTTAAAAGGCTATCAATGATAACAATCCGAAGCACATGAAAGAAGAACAAACTTTAGTGAATACGATCCATCTTGGCGATTCGGGCTACTGAAATCTGCACTTGTTTACCCCAAATCTCGGCACGACCTTTGGTCCCGACCACGAATCCTATCTAAGATAGGCCCCTGTTTGCCAAACGCCTCCTACCAATAGCGTGGTAAATAGTGAGATTTGATTTTTTTTTTAAAGCGAAGGGTAAAAGGCTCCCCGAATGTAAATCTGTAATACTACACCGTGAATTGTATTTGTCCCGAGGATGATTGGCAGGTTGCTTGTTTCGTAGTTGCCATAGGAACGTGTGCGTCCGATTAGAGCTGTATAGCTGATTGATGAATTGAAATGTATCAACTTATGTTGTTTCGATTTATGTAATGACCGTGATGTTGTAAAAGCGCGCGAAATGACACTGGGAACTATGGGGTCAAATACTCTCATCGAATGGATGAGTTTGTGTTCCAACAAACCTGAGCAGGGATAAGGACGTGTGGGAAAAACAAACCATGCGAAGTTATTAAAGATGCCACGCTAACTATCGAAATTCATCCCTTTATGATGTTTATAAAAAGATGAATAATACAACACTTCATCCTATTATCATAGATGAATAGGAATCATATTCTTGTGGTCATAACAAGGGACAGTCGGAACGTGGAGTAAGCGTGTGGGAAAATCGCGAATCACGGTTCTCGCAAGCTGGTCGGCGAGCCGATTGTCTAGCAGCCCGCATCTGCCCGCAACTGCAGTTGTCCAAATAGGGTGCTCCCATTGTCTCACAGGTCTTCCTATAGATTCGGTTCTCGCATATCAATGCATCGGGGCTTCGTCCCCAGATTTTCTCACGCCCTGGAGGCTTTGATTGCTCCCCTTTTCTCTAGGAAATAATTGTCGTATTATCATATAAGCGTGCCATCTATTTATGTTCCAGGCACCCGGCACAATCGGTCTTTATTTTGTCACAATTGTCTTTCGGATCTTCCCATGGTGTTGGGTTCTCATCCCCACCAGACCCCGCTCCAGAATTTCTCACGCCCCTCCCGTTCCTGTGTGTGGTTAATTGCCCATATAACCATGATAACTGCAATAAGCGTGTCGGTTATTTTGGTAATGAGCCCCAACAGTCAATACCCCATATATTATTTCTGAGGGCACCCGTAATTCATTGTTGGATATTATATGGGGAATAAGACCAAAGTGAGTAATTAAAATAATGCTAAGGCTTAAGCTAACAAAACATATTTCTGAATTAAAATAATAACTCATTGCGGCTGGTCGTTCATTGCTTCTAGATAGTAAAATATGTATTGTTGTTTGTTCACTTATAAGTCTACCACCATGGCAAGGGTACTGTGTCTGTATCATCGTAATACAAACAATAAGAGTTATCGGAAATGGTTTGTTTTTTAGCTTCCAATGACAATGATCATAAGATTTCTCGTGTACCAAGTTCTGAACTTTCCCATGATCTACGGGCGGCACTACACTTGAATTGTTTTAGAGAATTCATCCTCCCGTTATTTAATCGATTCATACGATTATACTTATGTCTCGCGTCAGTTCTTCTCCTTTTGTTTCACCTCACACTCGACTGGTTATGAGATGAACCGACGCTGGCTGATGTCCAACTTTTGACGGCCATTTTACAAAACGGAATTAAAAGGTTCATGAACTTTAATCTAGAATTAAATGTGAGCATGACGAGTGATATAGATCATCCAGGATGTAATATCACGCCTTTGATTTTGCATTACTCATTGTTCTCACCATTTTGTCATAGTTGGGACATTCAAACTATTTGGAAGTAAGACAAATAACCTAGGTTTTCCACTTACATTTATATTGAAGGAAATGGGCTTGGTATAGATCCTATCAACCGTTGCCCCATGATTTACCTCTCCGTTGTTCTATTGACGGCGTACGATCCGGTACTTCCTGTATCGCCCAATCCAGCATCTAATGAAATGGACTAGTTATTGATTTTTCGTACCGTAAGCTTCTATACGGAGGATGGTTTGTAACTTCCTTGTATACTACACTGGGTCACTGCACAGGTTTACTTGTTTTCAAAGCGGGTGGGATGAGCATTTCGTGTTTGTGGTCTTCATCGTGAGTTTTAGTTCATATCATCAGATAATCGATCAGACGCGTTGCGTCCCAATGGTTTACGGCTGATGAAGCAACGGTTTTAGCCGATTGACACCCCCTCAACGTCCCTTTGTTGGTTTTGATTATGATCACATTGTCGCGAGTGTACATTCATGACAATTGTTAGCTACAACTGTTGACAGGTGTCCTAACGGAACTGTCACATGTTCCAACTTCCAGCCACGACCCCCTCTCCCCGATTCATTTGACTCTAAATCGAGCGCGCACTCTTTTCTTACTGACACCAAATCGATTAATTGGAATTGATGGAGCGTCAGTTTAAGAGGAGAAAAGATCATTGCGACTTTGACATGGGCTGTATGCAAACGGTTTTAGAGTTGGGATGTTTCACGCCATTAAATATTAAGTCGAATGACATAAGATATGAAGTGAGCAGTTTTACCAGATTCAGCTTTTTTATGTCATGTATGTACTGTTATTTAAGGCAGTACTGCACAGCTGAACCGAAGTCATTTGGGTATACAATGTTGGTCTTTTACAATAGACTTGATCAAATAAATTCACCCCTTTCAGAAGGGATGTGTCAGATTTAGCGAGGAAACGTCAAACGCTGGTTCTCAAAACTGTTGTTCCTTCCCCACCCTCGCCTTGTCTAGAACCCCTTTTTAATTGAGGAAAATAGTCGCGGTAACGTCCAGACGTTGTCAGGATGACATTCTACCGCGTTTGTATTAAAAAGGTCCGATCAGGGTAACATCCTGACAACAGCGCGGTAGGATTCGACCTAGTCGGGCTAGGGTAATAGCGCGGTAACGTCCAGACGTTACCAGGATGTTAAGCTGATAAACATTGTATTAAAAAGCGCGCAGAATGTTACCCGGGTAGAGGACGTCATGGCCGTAAAAAGTGTAAACAATTTCCCGCTAACGTATACCAGCGCGCGCCGATTAGCACATGTCACGCCAGCTGGTCGCATGATGAGAGAGGTGCGGTTGCTATAGTAACCTACCCGTGTGACTCAGAGAAACACCTTTGATTAAAACGCTGCACAACCTATCGCGGCGTATTTTACGACCCTTTTACGACCCGACCTCCACGAAATCCTACTCGGGTAAAAGCGAGGTAGAAAACAAGTTCTCCAATTAAAAAGGGGTTTAGGTCAACAGTTCATTGGTATTTCCTCAAATCGTTAAAGTAGTTAACAAAATTATGCTTGTTTATTTCATGAATGAGTTATGAGTGTGAATTTGACGTGCTGGTCACTTTATTAACTATATATTTACCTTTCTTCGTTCCAATCTGCAGCCTTCTTCCCCCACCGGAAGCGAAGCAGGAGCGCGTCAGGGAACGAGGATGTCACGGGGCCAGCAAAGCAGAGGAAACGCAGCAGCCCCGCCCTTCCAGACAGACCCCAATCGGCTCCAGCTGCTATGGCAACTGCTGCCGCGAGCTCGTAGCGACGCGTCGTCTGCTTGAGTTCCGTGCGAGCAACTCTTGGTCTTCTGCATTATAAATGGTGAGTTTTTGAAAAGATATAGTGATATTACTTTGTCAGGAAAACTGCTACACTTACTGCAAATTTGCAAAACGTAAAATCTAGTGATCGAGTGATAGTGCATGGACAAATGTGTTATAGGAGCTGTATGTCAAGTTATGGAAAGGGGCAAACCCGGCAAAATAGCAATGGTGCATCAACCAACTTTCTTGGTGAAACCTAGGTGGGGTTTAGACTCGTGACTCGTGAGTGAACAGCAATGTTTAGGTTTTCAAAGTCAAGGGCGTCGCCAACTTTTTTGCAACTATGGCGATTTTTTTCTTCTTCCAGAGTTGGAAGACTTCTCGGAAAAGGAGGAAGGTTGCCTTGCCTTCCCTCCCACCCACTGGCCCTTGAAAACTTGGACACTTACAATGAATTAATTGATGCATTAATCAGTCGCAGCTGGGATATGGGTGTGAATTGAAAAAAAAATCAAGCATATTCGCACAGTTGTTGAACAGATGGGGTGCACCGTGAAATTAATTGGTGGGGCGGGCGAAAACAAAAATCAAGTCTGTGGTTAGGCGACTTTAGCCGCAAAATTTGTCGCCAATGAACTTGTCAGACCAAACGAGAATCTGGGAGACAATCGTAAATACTCTCAACGTGGGGTACGTTGCAAATGTTGTGTAGTGACGTTGAAATAATTCCGCGCAAGGACTAGTTTTACATTACATAAAAGGGGAAGGCTCCGTTTTTAGTGATAGTGGTTTTCTGAATTGAATTCTCGACATTTTGCATTTTTGGCTCAAAACCACTAAATATGTACAACTCGGATTTTGGAATTTTGAAAAAATAAACTTTTCTCAAAATCTTTGTGACACGAACATAATGAAAGAGGAGGCTTTGAATTATACTTTAGATAAATATGAGCACGTAATGTTGTGAACTTCTAATTTTCTCAAACTTACAGTTTAACATGTCAATTTCATCTGCGTAACCTACGTTACTGCACTTTTTTTTAATTGGCATTATTTTATTTTTACAGGAAGGCACGTTGAAACTAATTTTTAATTGCTAGCTACAAAATTCAATGCGACGATTATAATTTCAAAGGAAATTACTTTTCTTTCCAATCACATGATAATTGTTAGCCACTGGGAATTAGGGTGTTGGTGAAGGTGGATCAGGTGTTCCACTATATATCCCGCGTCGTTCCTTGTATTTACATAATTATTGACCATGGCAGCCCTACTCATGCATTAACAGTTTCCAGTTGGATGCGTGTATCACATATTTAAAACAACACATTATCATGTAATGATAAGGAACCAAGTGTCTGTTTAAACTATAGTAACGTATGTTTCGCATATGAGTAACGTATGTTACACAAATAAAACACACACCTGGATACGATCGGAGTAGAAGAGGTCTTCCAATGTCAATATTACCAACTGCTCTAGACATTCCTTTATATGTCTCAAAGCAATATTTGCCTCCAAAGGACGTATTTCATATTACTTTGTTATAATCATTAACTTTGAAGAATCATATATCAATAACTTTCGATCAGGTCGTGTGAATCCACCTAGTACTCCCCTTATTTGTCTTGCATATAAATATCTTGACTGCTTAGGCAATAGACAAATGTCTTTCCATTTATGTACGTTTATAAATATTACAATATAAATTATATTCCGATAACATTATTACCAATTAAGAACCCTTACTATAGGTAACGTAGGTTTCACGTAAGTTGCATTGATATACACTTAAACCCTCAACATTTGTTATTGTACAAACTATTAAGATATCCGGCAAGTATTTTGTTTGTAAAAGATATTACTTGCATTTTAAAACAATATATACTCCTTTCTACTCCTAGATGCTAAAGGGTGTGAATGTTTTTTTTTTTATTATCAGGTGTCACAGCATTATGATACATAATATTTTTAATTTGACGTAAATTTGAAAACAAAAACATATTAAGAAAATAATACAAATCATATAGTTGATGCATACATCAAATGTGTAATACATGCACAAATGAAAAATGCAATATAATAATGTTATCACAGTTTCCATAGTACAAAATAACCGCGGAACAATCATGATGTGAACAATGATAATGACCAGAATTATGATAATACTATTTCAAATAAGCGTCACGGGCGTCAGAATTATGAACACACAAAAGAGCTTGCGGAAAAGTGCATAAAAGCTAAAAAAAAAAAAAATGTGTTTTAAACTGTTTTTTAACATCACTCTTACATCAAACAATTGTACTACCAAATTCATATTTGCATCAAAGAAAACAATTCTAATTCTAATCTGCAGCTTATGACCTCAATAATGTGGAGGCAGTTTGAACCTACGCTGAGTTGTTCCTGAGTTGACTCAGTAATATAATATTCCGTTGGAATCCCATTTTCTTTGCCCTCTTTTAATCACATTATATTTCTGGTCAGTTTCTCTATATGTTTGAATTAAATTACAGGGCAATGCAACTCAAGAATAGAGTTTATCCTACTGTATACATCGTAATATACCTGTTTATTATATGTAACATTACTCCGACTCAGATTTCTGCTTTGGAAGAAATATGTCAAAACTCTATCGGGTATACCACTATTCACGCGAACACAGTGCTGGAGGCCGCCATTATTAGGTTTGTGCGGACTACGGTCAATGATATGATAATGCATTTAAATACCACCAATTCAAACCATTGTCTGAATACTTGTAGATGCTTTGAAATCAGTGAAAAGTTTTTTTGTTCAGCCCTAAGCACATACGTCAGAGTTTGCAGAGCATGTCGGGTAATTACAAGAACATGGCCGCTCCCACATCTTTTGCCGCCGTAAGAATTAGTAAAATGTGAGTATGTTCACGTAAGGATTTCATGGGATCCAAGAGGCCAAAATTGCCAAGTTATGTATCAAATCAAATGTTTGTTCACCCTCTAAACGATAATTATAACCGAAAGCCATAGTTTTATTGCCCTTTAAGGTAAAGAGAGACCAGAGAAATACTATTAGTGTGAAATCTGAAAGTAAAAACAGCTAAATTAAGTTTTAGCATAATAATATTATGTTCATCATGTAAACCATGTTACATCTGAATATAGGGACCGAGCCTCGCATGCGTAAGGTTAGGAATGATTTAACTCTAAGGTAAGAGGTACGAATATTGCAAATTAAACACATCTCACATCATTCCTACTTCTTCCACATTTGAATTTCAGAATGATTTTCTTTTCTGAAGCATATGTTCTTATTCATGCATATTATTACAAATTCTAAGTGCAAAATTAAAACATATCTCACATCGTTTTTACTTCCTCCACATATGAATTTCAGATTGATTTTTAGTCCCTGGAACATACGTTTCTATCAAGGCATATTACATATTCTTAGTGCAAACCGTTGTCTCCAAAATTATACTTTTTAAGAGCATAGATGAAATAGTAACCTACGTTACTGAGATGAAACCTACGTTACAACACTGACTGTGTAAATAGTAGCATACAGTGCCTGAAAATCCACCTAAGATGTGATTTTGTTTACGCCCATTGATCAAGCATATATGAAAGGATTCATATATTCATTAATAACCAATAATTCGATGTCATTTGGTATACAAATCGAATCAAACTTCAATCGCCGTTAGCCAACTTTTTCAAATATTTGCTGTCCATGCTTGAGAACATGCTACCGATGTGACATACCATGGGTTGCTGAAAATGTAGCTAGGCAAATGTACGATGCCAGATGGCGCTAGAAAGCACTTGTTCGCGGGCGAGCGGTTACAATTTTACTAAATTAAATGAAAGTTTTAAAATGAACAGTAACGTATGTTACGGTAACGCATGTTTCATTTTTAGTTCGACCTGAGTTTCACAAACGATGTATAGTTTCGGATGAGTTAATATTATTTCACATGGATGAGGGTACCATGTGTTAATGTTTAGTAACTTTCTTGTATTCATTTTGTTGTTTAGTTCTGATAGCGGTGGTAACGTAGGTTACTTTTCTTATCTATACGGTCAGAAACACGCAATCGTTTGTATCTTTATTTCATAGTGCAAATCCAAATAGCATTTCTATTGTTATGGTTTCGAGGTGAGGTAGTATGAAGTTAATTCAGGACGAAAGAAACACGAAATAAAATTAGAGGTAAGGTAAGTAAGGGGGGTTATAAGTCACGGTAACGTATGTTTCACGAAACCTTGCGACAATTTTTATTTGTAAAATTATTGCATTCAATCTTACTTTAATACATGATTATTATTTTTTATTTGAGGAGTATAGCGATACACGATTTTTAGTATAATTTCTATTCATCAGAGGGCATGTTTTCATTTCAAAAACATGACAAATATGTATAATTTTTGGTTTGCGACACGTGGTTTTTGCTATGTTTACCATATTTAAAAGCTTGTAACTTCCTGAATAATGATGTTTTATTGTTCAATTTTTCAGCATTTATAGATTATATTGTACCAAAAACTACTAATGATTGCCAGTCATGCAAACTTGTCAATATGTTGATTTATTCAAAGTAGAATGTGTGCGACACCTATTTCGCCGAATGGTGCATATTTAGTGGTTTTGAGCCTTTTGCGCACCTAACCCGAACCCATTCAATTCGAAAGGTAATTTGCAAATTGTGCAATGGTAGTCTTCACTCTAAACAAATAAAGCCACTATGTCGCAATAACCGACCCACGCAAGTTCCAAAAGTAAAACTTATATTTAGCTGCTAGTAGTATTACCTTTTTATACCCGCTAAATTGCCTACCGGCAAACATAGAATTAATGATGGTTATTTGATGAATAGTCATTGATAACATCAGATTCCAAGCTACAAAGGGGGTAATCTTGTGAATGATATGAATGGCGTAATGGACCAATTTTTTACAACGTTTTATCAAGTCGCTAGCCCGTAATGAAATAAATGCGGGTTAGAGAAGTAGGCATTATTAATCCCTTTGAAAAAGAAGGAAAAAAACGCATCCATAAAATGAATTAACTCTGAGAAATTTGGTTGCATAGATGTAAACATAGCTCTAATTCTAGTTATTCAATGTTCGCCATAGAGGAAGCTTTCCGCAAAGACTCACCGTTGGAAAACTCGGCCTCGAATGTCCCTAGAGCTTGGCTAAAAAAGGGAACTAGTCCTTCTGGTACAAATCTTTTATCTCGACCCTCTTTGTATGGTTATTCATCTCTCATTGACCATTGGGTGGACAGAGGCCGAAAGGGATTTCAAAAGCACTGTTGAGTACTTTCCCTGGTCAGATTTAAGTCGATAATTCTAACAAAAAAAGCGGGATTAAATCCGCACCTACCCAGTACTCGTTTTTTTCCTCTCGAGCTTTTTGGTAATTCCATTGGGCCATCTCTTCCCCCGTTTCACGCTTTACGTTCCTATTCTTTTATACACTGGCGTTACGAGAGATTTCAGGTGGCTATTTAAACACTTTCAATTGGCTTGGTAAACAGCTAATAGAATAACACGGTTGGTAACTCTAGCGTGTGTTGTTCCACTACCGAGTTTCGACACTACAACATATTACAAATGTTATGTTGTAAAACAACACCAAACCCATCAATGAACATACACCTGTGTAGGAAATATGTGTTCAAATAAAACATTGAACGAGCGCCTGTCTGGAAGCGCGAAGTATTGAATTACCATACGGCATACATTACAAATACACTTAGTTATAAACAAGTTATGTTTTTGAAACAAGTTTATCCGAGAGTGAATATTACACGCAACGCATGAGTCATCTTTATATGATCGGATATATACAAACAATTATATCAAGTCTTTTATTTCCAAAGTTATTTTGGAATTAAAACTAGTTTTATGGGACTATTGTGATAATTGGAGACTGGACCCTTCCGGTGTGATCCGGTTTCAAAAAGGTTTATCCAAAAAATGGACAAGGACCACATTTCGTGAATTGTGTCATGGACTGAATATTGTACAGAGGGTTAGGCTAATCTTTTGAGTTATAATACAGTCGGCGTTCGTTAGCCTTCAACTTAGAGAAAATCGGATAACAGAATACTGCGCATTTTCCTTTTTGACAGCTCGATAAAAACCTTGGAACAGATTTTCATCTTATGGGATTTTCTTTCTCATTTTTTTTCCTTCTTCATGCTACATTTTTTCCCCCCCAGATTTTTATTAGATTTCTCCACCTTTTCTCTCCTTTTGCAGATCTATTCAACGAGTGTGTGTGAAACAGGGTCGGCCCATCGAGGTTCACCATAAAAAACACCGAGTTGTTTACAACTTCGACGTTCCCAGCTCAACGGGTGTAGTCTCAACTTGGCAGACATTTTTAGCCGTAACCACTCCTAACTTCCCGACTCTGGCACAAACATCGGCAGTAAAACAGGACTACGTGGTCTGCGAACAGCGCCTACGTGACCTTTGGCTGCTCGCCAGCGTATAGAGACACTTGAAACGACTACAGCTGGATAACAATGGGCAAAACAACTGGTGACTTGGCGATTGTCCAACGCTAGGGAAGAAGAAGAAAAAAAACGCCCTACGCATGGTTGCCTGCGAGTAGTGCGGCACAACGTACCGTACTTTTTGTACTGTATAGCATACCCGTGTTTTTCCATCGGCGGTGTACATGTATGTTGTTTCCCGCGCTACCAGGTCACGTGGTTATGGGACGCCAACCACGCCCATCTCTCCGGGTCAGCGGGTCGCTGCAGCGAACTGAAAAACAACTCGCTCGACGGAGCTGCCCTGGACGATTCCTGGGCTCCCGGCCCGTTAGCCTGCTGCTAGTGCTCGCTCCCAGGCCAGCAGTTAGTTGTTTTGTATTGCGTTTTCCAGCAGAAAATACTGAAATGTTAGCCCACCATTCTCAATTTAATAATTGGGAGATCAGTCTAATTTTATCAACATGTGCCCCGCGAACTAAATTACCTGCATCTTTGATACAAAACGAGGTTATATATTAATAAGTTTGTAGGCTTAGGAAGATGGGACGTAACAACATGAGTTTTCCCAGGGCAGCATGTTTCTTGCGTGCATGCCGTGCAGTCCATGTTTTCGAAACTTCATGTAATACCAGTGTACAACTCAACCAAGTCCAGAGTCCAACTATTGTGAAAATACTGGCTTAGTCCCTTATAGCATAACATAAATATTCTGGCTATCAGATGTTATTGCAATATTTTTTAATTGTTCAAGTCACTCTTTTGGACGAACTTTGGTTCAACATTGTGCGAGGTAGAACTAGAAAGATGAATTTTAGTTAGGATTTTATATTTTCAACAAGATACAGAATTTGAATCAAAGTCAATTGCCCTGAAAATAAGAGGACAAGCCTTTTCAGAAGAAAACAAATCCATCGAACAATTTTCTGTGACTCCCGGTTGAAAAATGTTTCCATGTTGAAGCCAGCAATTACTTTTCAGTATATTGTAAATAAAAGTTGTATATTTTATTTAATCTAATTTATAAAGTATCATAATTATGTATTGCAATTTTCTTTCTTTTCACATTCCACTTATGATTTAGTGTTGGCGACTAGAGTAATAACTCCAATAGTCATAGCCGTGTCCCCGCCCATAATTTGGCCTTAGTTTTCCTATAATTGAATTATCTTCCCAGAAACACCCAAGGTAGCAAATAATTAAAAGGTCATTCTGAATCGGTGATATTATTATTATTATTATTATTTTACTGGGGGAGGTATTTGGCAACCATCCATGAGCGATTTCTTTTCCTCGGGAGATATTTCCGTTAAAATTCTTAAGCTAGAACGCTCTATTGTCTATTTGTGTTGTCGTTTGGAAGGGCATGCTTGTTTTTTTTTAAAGAGAATGTACGAGATCTCTCGTTTAACTATGGTTGCTACCCTCGTCCTAGATTTAAAACAAAGGGCTGTAGTAGTTCAATGATGCGTTGGTTCCCAAATATGGGTCATATAATTTATTGTACAAGTTTTGTATAGTTCCCAACAGTTTGAAAGGTTCACACAGGGGTATGAATAGTTACAGAAAACCTGTTCAGAGGCGGTCATTGTCGATTATAGGGCACCAACTTGACTTACGAGTGTCATCGCCCGGAATTGATTTCATTTATAGAAATTTGACAGAAAAAAAAATCAGAAAGGGTCCTGGCTATCGGGGGATAACGCCCTGAATTCCATTTTCTTTGTGCTTTATTGAAAGAAAAATAACAAGAATGGCGATTATGATAATAGGTTCGATTTATATTGCGCCCAATATGGTACAATATCATCTCGGAGCGATTTACACCTATCATTACTCCGGTCATATGATGCAATGCCAGCCCCCCACACACACACACACACACACACACACCGTGTGCACCATCTTAACTCCCTGGGGAGCATGCTTTCCAAGCGGCTCATGGGCATTGAGAAGATCATTCACATTGCTGTTGTCATTGAATTTCAGTTATGCATTTGGGAGTGATACATTGCAGATTAGGGAGATGCTATTGCAATTGTGTAACATCCGTGCAATAAGACATCGTTGTGTCTATTTTTTCGTGGATATGTGACATCCAGGTCCTGTTTATTATCGTAACTGCAGGGAAATTTTACATTTTTTCCATAAACAAATATTATTTATAAGAAGGAAATCAAAGAACCTTATATGATTACAAAATTATGCCGAATGGTGCAAATAATTAGGATCTGTTTTTATTGCATTTAGCCTTTTTTTTTTTCAAGTCGGAACTTTGCAATAGTGTGTTATCTATTGTTTTTGTCTAAATTGTGATCGTGTCAATTTTTACACGTCTTTCTTAATTTCTGATGATTTCATTTGATTTGATTTGCCCTGTAGTCCAAAGTCCAGGAAATATAAGTTAAAAACTGAAAGGTTAATTTTTGTATTTTGAACTGAAATACGCCAAGCGCATGTAATATTAATCCCATGTACTTAATTAAAATCCCTAAGTAAATGATCATGAATACTTTGTAAATACGAGAGGACACATTTAACTATGTGTCATCGTGTATAAAAATGATTAGGTATACGTTCTCTATAGAATTACCTATGAATAAATAGTACATATTACATTGATACCTTATATTAAAACTATGTCTGTGACATTATGTAAATAATTCTGGTATGTATTGAAAAAATGAAATATTTGAAAAAAATTAAATAAAGAATAGAAATTCAAAATATAAAACACAATGACCATGTGTCATAATTTTAAAATGTATTTGTACCACTTCGTGACTGCTCTGTGTGTGTATGTGTGTCAGTGCATGTTTTGCGGATATGTGTGTGTGTGTATATATATACAATATGTTTGTGTGTTTGTGGGTACCTGTGTGACAGTGTATGTGTTGCTTTAAGTGCGTTTACATTTGTTTTTGTAAAATGTGTTTGTGTTGGTATGTGTAATGCTTATATGATTGTTTGGGTTTGTTTGTATGTTTGTGTTAGGTGTGTTATAAGTGTGCCACTTTCGGGGGAAATACATACAAAGTTTACGGTAATCTACCACTCGGCAATAGCGATCATTATTGTACCACTCGGCAATAACGATCATTATTGCCGAGTGAAGTAGATTATCGGGCATTTAGGCCTATTTGATTTGGTCTATTACTGTATTAGGCACAACAATCGAATGGGCCTAAGACTAAGTGTTGGAACAGGTCATGGTATTTATTCCACCGAGTCTAAAGTCTAAACATGCTGAATGAGAAAAGGTCTGCATGGTCATTACTCACCAGGGGGGTGTTTCACAAAGATCCTTAATAGCCCGGTCACATATAAACGGATTGCGTAAACGGACGTCAAACGGAGAGCTACATTTTCCATCCGTTCGTATGCGTTTCTTGTCCGTTCCTTGTCCGGTGATGTACGTTGTTCTATGTTTTGTACATAAAGCAATGGAGACGACTTTCATCACCGGATAATTTCATTTCGCAAATTTTCTATTCGTTGGGCATTCGTTTCCGCTATCCGTTGATATCTGACCGGGCCATTAGAAGTTGAACTTAACTCTAAGTTGGACATAACTATTATGGAAAGCCATTTGTAGCCTTGGAATAAAATATATTCAAAAGTAAAAATGCAAGTATTTTAGACTTTTCATAAATTTTACATCAATAAACATGAAATCTCCTTGATAATAGACAATATTAATGATTCGAATCAACATCTTATACGTTTTTAAAGAAATTTTACAAAATTGTTTCAAAGAAACTAATAGCTTTCCTTAGTTTCTAAGTCCAAATTAGAGTTAAGTTCAACTTAGGATCTTTGTGAAACATCCCCCTGGACTTGTTATTTTTTTTTCTTCCTGAGAATTGAATTATCGAGGGTTCAAAGTGACACCATTCAGAAAAGTAAGCAAAATCAACACAATTGCTCGACTGGAGAACAAGTTGTAAATCACGTCAGAAAAATACAAAGAGCGATGTCTCTTGGGGCTTAAGTTCTCGTTTGAGAAAACCATTATTCAAAAGCGTAATGACAGCGTAAGGTCAATAATACTAATACTAATTTGGTGTGAGCGAGAATAGGCCTAAAGGAAGAGGTTGCACTTTTTCAGGCCAAACTTATAACCTTTCCGATTTTTTTCAGCTAGTCTGAGTTCCAGGCTAATAGGCATTCATTTTATCGCGAACAAAATCCTGTCAACATAACTATTTCTGCATTTAACAGATCGATAGAAAAATAATTCAAAGAAAATAAAGTAATTTCAACGAAGCAAAGCGTGAATAAAGTTTCAATGCCTTTCATCAGGGATATTCCACATTTAAGAAACCAAACTTACCAGAAAACACGAACAACTATTAACATTAACTTTGCAAATATAATTATATTTGCTTAATGATATCACATTCAGGGAATGTAACAGTGACAAAATACATATCATGATTACGAAGGACAATAATCATGAAGTCGTATTTTTTTTTTTTTTTATTGGGGGTGGGGTGGTAATTTCATCGTGAGAATCGAGGTCCCACAGTAAGCTTTCCCCCACAACATGTTTCAAAACATGACTGATGTCTATTTATTATGATATGCATTATCTGTTACTAATTCACCTTAATGTCACCGAAAGCTAAACGGAGATAATGTTCAGTGGCATATAGACAGGAATTTTCTAAGGGGGGCTCCAATCTAGGGGATGGAGCTATCAAAGCCTCCCAAATCAAACTACCGGCTAATCAAGCAAGCAAGAAGTGCGGGCCCAGGACCCCCCCCCCCCCCCCCCCCCCCCCCGCACTACGCTACTGATAATGTTGTTATGAATCCAATAAATCCACCGTGTTATTATCGATGGTACTAAATGTGTGATTGAAACTAATTTGGTTTCTGTTTACAAATCAAACGTGGTCTGACTCACACATGATACAGTTCCGCACGATTTCCCTCCGTACAACAGTGGAATCGATTGGTCTAGGAATAGTACTATACAATGGAATTATATGATGGTGCAGAAATGGGCGATGTTATTTTTCAAGAGGGTAGACCCATCGATATAAAAAAATACTGGATATAGCAACAGCGCCCTCATCATTAAGCCAGCGACAGTGTGAAAAAGTACTCCAAAAGTACTCCAAATACAAAGGACATGCTCGCTCGAGTGAATCGATTTACGGAAATGAATAGAAGCACCTTTTGTATTATGGTCACTTAGGTGGACTTTTAGATACTTGCGGCGGCTTCAACGTCGCTCATTCGGCATTGTTCAGCGTGCTGTATCCAGTGTGTATATATCGATGGGTAGACCCCACTTAGTTCTTTGAAACAAAACATGAAACAAATAATTATACGAGAGGGGAGGAGTAGAAATAATTTTGTTTTGCATTATTGTGAAATCGATTAGTCTGGGAATAATCTGCCACACATGCAAGATAGAGATGTGACAGAACAGAATAACATTGAAATACTAGGGACAACAAACGTAGTGACGTAGATCCAGTAAGCATGGTAAGTATGCAGTCTGTTGGACAAAAAACAGAAGAAGGGGTGACAATTTGAATTTGGAGAGTGTTGGAAATAAACAACATTGATATCAATTAGTATTTCCAATATGAACGACGAAATTGTAAGATTATTGAGTGATGTTTTGTAAGTCAAGTGAATTAAGCGTAGCTCCTGCGAGAGGTGGGGGGGGGGATGGGTGGGGGGTCTAAGCCTCTAAGGGCACCCCACACAAACTGTCAAAAACAATAAACAAAACATAAGTGAAACATATTTAACAAAATAAGGAAACACATGCTTCCCAATTATGCGGGTACCCCCAATCAGTTTCAAACACGCTACAACAATGTGTTTGAAGCCCAATGCTATTTAATAGTGTACAGTCTTTTTGGGACTACTCCAAAACCGAAGAAAAGGAAAACAAAATAGGAAAGAAAGAGAGAGAAACTAAAATATGAACAATTCAAAAAGCGACAAGCCTGAGAATAATGATATACAAATGAATGAGAGGGTGACAGAAGTTAGACGTCAGAAGTTAGATGTTCAAAGTATAAAAAGGATTTTTAAAAAAACGAATGAAAAAACTATTAGGTCTGTGTACAATAATTGTAAAATCGACCAGACTGGGAATAATGATTTACAAATGAATGACGAAGGGAGTCATACGTTGTGAAATTCGAGTATAGAGGGTCAAAAGAACGATTTAGGTCTATTCCCAATTATTGTAAAAATCGAGCAGGCTGGGAATTATGCTATTCAACTGAATCCGAAGGTGTCAAAATTGAAGTGGTGTTGAAAGGTGTGCCCCTAGTGTACCGAGAAAGAGAGAGAGACTGAAGGAGAAAAAAAACGATTACGAAAATAAAATGAGAGAAAAAACGTTGAGGGGACACACCTGACTAACGAGCGTCCAAGGTAAAGGGCAAGGGTAGGGCACAAAATAACGCAAAAGCAGGCACAAAATAATATAAACGAGAGCCGTAAATAAGTTCAGAGCACTATTTTTTTTCTTCTCATCTGACGATGCTATTCTTGTGAAAAGATTCAACTGATCTGTTTGTTTGTTCGTGTGTGTCGTGTGTGTGTGTGTACTCTGTATGTGCGTTTGTTTATAATATTCCTACTATCATGCACCAGGTCCTGAGGTCATCAACCTAAAATATATGCATATACAAGTAGATCTCATATTCATATAGAGCTGTGCTTCGGTGGCAATTCATGAAAGCACTTCACGTTGAAATAATATATTGATTACGAGGGCACTTAAAACCATATTCTAGTGATGATTTATGATAAGCAATAGGGATATTTAAATTTGCTGGGTCTACCAGGATAATAGAAGCTCCCAGATTTTGTTTGCACCAAAAGCGTGTCGAAGTTCATTATCAGATAAAAAGTACGCGTGTTTCAAGGTCTCCACCAAAGCTTAAATACTAACTGCAACGTTAACTTTGTAAGATCAATTTCCAGGGCCAATAGTAGGCCTACATACATATTTGAAGAACATCGAATATATATACTACATGCATGACATTTTTGAGTAATTAACCTCGCTCTTCAGGCGCTAAGGTTCATTGATCATAAAGGGTCCGCTAATAACGCACGCACCCCCCCCCCCCTCCCCCCTCCCCCCTCCATTTAATTGATGATGATTACTTACATTGTTAAATAGTTAAACAAAATGAACCCAAATACTTCAATAAGGGAGTTCGTAGTTAGCCCATGGAGCAGTATGACGTCATGACGGGTCTTTGGAAGATTGTACCCAAAATTGAGGCTTTTCGTCGTACGTTTACCCGGTACAGCCCTGTGACGCACGCATTTAAAGTACACAGCTCTATGCAGAATGTCCACGTGCGTGCGGGAATTCTTCTTGTGCTTCGTTACGTTGTGAAAGACCTGACAAAAACAAACCTCACCTTAATCCTAAAATATATAAAAATTGAATAAAATATAACCCATTCCATTTTAATTTTCAAACTTGAAGCAGGCTAAATAAACATTTTTAGAATAAAAAATCACATCTTTGCCCGTTTTTCAACACTTAAAAGAAAACAGGACACAAAAATCTACGTTTGGGGCCGTTTCGGTTTCAATAACAGCCCCGGTACGAACGTTGGGCATTTTTGTTAAAATCCACAAATAAATAGAAAAAATACCATCAATACTATTTTCAAGTTCAAAACTTCATAATCAAATGTACAGTATGAAATATATATATGCCAGCTTACCGATCCCATGCATGATGCCTATCGAGTACGGAGTAGGCACATAGGCGTACCCGGGGGGGGGGGGGGGGGTCAAGCCCCCCCCCCCACCCCCCTTTGACCCAAAAGTGCTGTTTTGGGGGGTTTGAACCCCCCTTTTCAAATTTTAGCCGTCTCGAGACTACTTTTAAGCACTCTCGACCGTTTAAAACCTGGTCTCGACCGACTAAAACCCGGTCTCGGCCCCAAAAAATGTTCGAAGATCTCTCGGTCTCGGGCTCTAAAAATTTTGGAAGTTACTTGGTCTTGGCTTTGAAAAAAAATTACGGACAACCCCCCACCCACAGAGAGGGGTTTTCAAACTTTGCAGGTACCTGGTCTCGGGTCTCAAAAATGTTGAAAGTACTTGGTCTCGGCTTTGAAAAATGTTTACGGATCAGTCTAGCAATTATAGAATAGTCACTAGACTAGATACATGTAGATCCACCATGGTCCATACACTCATCCATCATCACATTCACATGTATAGCGAGAACTGAGATCCATATACACAGTGCCACTGCACTGGTCTGCCAGTGATCTAATCCCCAGGTCCGATGTTTTGAAGACTTCAACTTGATCGAGTGCGATATATATCCGCGTGGTTGTTTATCATTCGCTCCGATCCCAGGTAAGCTTGCCCCAGGTACCAGCTAGCTAGCTAGCTAGCTCGAGCTCAGGACCGAATCATGTTGTGCGTATAGCGCAATGCAATATCGTAGTCGTACGTACACGAGTATCCCTACAGTACAGCGCCCACACGTTAACATTGTGTTGTCCTATTAATGGGGTAGGTGTCAAAATTGATGCAATATGAAGTATGAAAATGTAACTTACTCTTACAAGGACGGAGATGGGAGGTATGTAGAAGGCGTTTTCCAGAATCCAGCTAGTAGTTATTTGTACCTGGTATGATATTTCCTGCAGAAAAGATTCTTGATTATGTCCCCGTTGGCGTTGAACATTTTAATTTTGAAACAAACATTCGTATACAGTCATGTACAATTGAAAATTAGGAACATAATAATAGAATGTGAACATTTATATAGCGCGCGGGGGCTATTAAAGCAACTCATTTTGCGGGTTTCCCCCCGATTGCTTGTTGAACTTGAAGACCAATATAGGCCTACAAATTTATACCGGTAGTTAAAGTAAATATTTATTATTTTATTGGTTCCTGTTTCAAGTAGGTACATGTCTTGAACTAGTTAACCCTGTAAAAAAAAAACACTCGCATACGTACCTGTAAACGGTGAGGACTCGGTGTTGGGGCTGGGAGTTTCCCGTTCCAGAGTGTAACTCTATTCCATGGAAGACTAGTCTCATGGTACTAGCTGAGAGAGCGAAGTGATCGCAATCCAGGGGAGGGTGTGAGAGGGGGTTACCCCCTTCCAACGGTATGGTGGCTTTTGGGGATTTGAACAGAAAAAAAAAATTATGTCCCCAAAGAAAAAATAATACCCTCGATGAACATAGAAACTAATACCCTTGAGTCAGCTTCTTCAGGGACTTCCTACATAGCTAGGCTATATATCAAGTTTCATATAATCTATCAAACATGTGCAAACATAATCTTCTTGTTTCGACTGAACGCATTGGCGTAGCCTGCAGCGGGGTGCATTATGGGGGCACGTGCCCCCCAATAATTTGACAACTAATTGAACACAAGGGGAAAATCTTTTGGGGAAAAATAACTACTCAGGGTGTGCCCCGAATAATTCATCATGTGCACCACGCCCCCCCCCCCCCCCCCCCCCCCAATCACTCGGGCTTGCTGACGCCTCTGCCAGCTACCTGCATGCAATGTTTTCGTACATAGCTAGGCCTATATCAAGTTTCATAAAAATCCATCAAACACTACAAGATAACATACTACAGTATTCTTGTTTTGATTGAATACTACTGGGCGTACCTAAGGGGGGGGGGGGGGGGGGGGGGGGTGGGGCATTGGGGCTGCAAGTGTCCCCAATAACCTGACACGAACAATAACAGACATATTTGTTTACGGTGAAAGATTTGTGAACAAATAAAGAAATGCATAATATATGCCACCATTATTCGTGTGCCCCCCCCCCCCCCTCCCATCCCCATGGAGCAATCCGACCATGCTACGCCGCTATCAATTGAACATTTTCATCGAGACAGCCACGTTGATCTGGAGCACGTGGCGTAAGCGTGTTCGGACTGATTGGGGAGGGGGGGGGGGGGGGGGACACACACCCTTATTACTTTCTTTACTTTTTCCGCAGATTTACCCCTCATGATTTTTGTATTGGTTTTGTCCAAATTATTTGGGGAGGGGATGACGTACCCCTATGGGGACACCTTTACACAGATATCCCCCCCATATATGTGTTTATTGTTTTTCTCACATTATTGTGGGGGGGGGGGGGGGGGGCAGTGTCACCTGTAGCTATTCCCCTGTTTCCGTATGTATACGTGGTGTGTTTTTCGTTGCAGACCTGTAAGAGTACACATCCAATAATGAAAGCGTATAAAGGGATAGTTGAGTTTGGGTATAGAGTGCGCTACACAAAGTTTTTTTTTTTTGTGAGATAAGTGACAAGGTTAGTGTCAATGTTGAAAGAGCATACAATTTTAATGACAGAACTACACTTTATTGGATCAAAATCGGTTCAGAGACTGCTGAAATATCCATAAAGATAACCTTTTGTAATTATTGTGGGGCCTCCACAAATAATTCAATAATTTTGGAACCAGCCGTTGAAAAAAAAAAATTGCTTACACTTTTCAAAAATGTACAAATGTTTTAAAATATTTGGTTGATGATCTCTCTATTTAATAACATCACACGCACAATTTGTTACCCAAAAATGGTTGAAACCAATGGGTTTTTAAAGAGCGCCCTTTTGAGTTTAAACGGCTCCTTTTGAATGATAACATGGCTTTTACTTAGTCGTTTGTAAAAAAAAAAATGTATGACCTTTTCAGAGCATGGTAGAGTTATTACTATTAGTTTGTAATGTAATGGTGCAGGTTTTGGTTAATAAAATTCAGTTTGACCAAAACTGTACTCTCTTTACCAAAACTCCAACTATCCCTTCAAAGGGATCTAGTAACTTTGTTGACAAGTGCAAAAACGTGATGAGTGATTAAGTAAAATGTGTATTGGTGTGATCTGATTATGTCCACAAAGTATAAATATGTGAACATTTCACGTAAATTGTTGTCTTTTGGGCCGAGAAATTATCAAAAAATGCAAAGTGTTATTCACTAACTCATTGGCCCACTTAATTTATCCCGTATAGACAATTGAACATCTGAACACTTCAATCGTAAATATCGTTATAACCATGATGACTAAAGGGAAATTTAAACAAACTAAACCGTGTTCCATGCATGCTTCTTTTGGTAATACGAATACATTACAGTATGAGAGAACCATGCATGCAGTGGCGCTAGCTACGGGGGGGGGGGGGTGGGGGGGGGCACGGAGGGGGCCTGTGCCACCCCAATAATTTTGAAAAAAACGAATAGAAAACATAAGGGGCCATTTTTTTTTAAAAACAAAGAAATACATAAGGTCTGCCCCCCAACAATTTTGCGTGCCCCCCCCCCCCCCCGCCCCAATCAGTCCGACCACGCTACGCCACTGCATGCATGCACTAGATTTCTTATTTAGTTTTGAGGATTTGGACAATGTTACTAGAATTGTGATGACTAATACCTGTTACACATAATTTGTCAATCCACGGTTATTTTGTCCATTATTATGAAAGAATGAGACATAGGACATACAAGCAGAAACATGAGTCGGGAAGAAGGAGGTGGGGCTCGTGTGTCTTTTGCCCGGTGAATATTATCATCCTGCCCTTTTTTTCTCTCAACACCCCCCCCCCCCCCCCCAAAAAAAGAGCAAAATTAAAACCAAACGAAACATAAACAACCAATCAAACAAACCAAATAACCTCTTTCCAAATATTAGATGATCTTAACGTAGAGTATAATTTTTATTTAGTGTTATCTGGTAGATGTTGGGGCTTGGGTTAGGGGGCTGCAGCCCCTATTATAGACCCCCCCCCCCACCCCCCCCCCCCCCCCCACCCACCCCCACCCCCACACACACACACACACCTCCTTATCCTGACTCTGAATCGAGAGAAAAACAAGTAAAATCACCTTAATACGAATATCCAAGATTATCCGTTAGCAAGCGGATTAAGAATCAGCGCGCAATGGTGTGATGTGATTGATACACAACATAATCGTGATGACAAATGTTATCACATCGATTTATTTGATGGCTAACAGGCGAATCACGATGAATGATAAATGTACATTTTAGTTGTGTTTCGTGTTTTATTCCCTTTGCTATGTTTGCAGTACGCATAGCCAATACCGGCCATCACGCTCATAAACCAGGGATGCATAAACTGTCGCACACACACAATCAAATGAATAATAATCTATTTCACTTAATAATACAAATACAACAACAAACACACACACAAACGCACTATGTTATTTCATCGAATCTTTTTGAAGGGCATGTGTCTAGGTTTTTATGTTAAGTCCCCTAATGGAATGAACATGAATACAATCCAACGCATATATCGCCAAAGATTAACACATACCGGTACCTATTTCGCAAATGCACACGCACAAATGCTAAAACACGCCACATTGTACAGTGTGTGGTCTCCTACGTTTACAAACGACATAATTCAAAGCTCTATCTAGTATCACGCCAGTATTACTCCGAAACAGCGAATGACTTGTCCACTAATCATGCGTATCGCATAAGAATTAATTGTTTTATTCGGGTCCAATAAACCAGGAAATCCAGATTTACTCTAAGACTTTTGTCCAAGCATTGATATTTACCAAGAGAATACAAATTGAGTAGCTGCCAATCAGCAAAGGCTACCCCCCCCCCAAAAAAAAAGGGGGGGGGGGGGGAAAGGAAGAAGAAAACAATAGTGTGCCGTTCTCCGATCCTCGTCGATAGACGCCTGACAACATTGCTTGACCATCGAGGATTTTACTATACATGTATTTCCAACGGCATTTGGATATGCGTTTTGCTTGGACAGTATTTTCCTTAGTTGTTAAGCTATACAAACAGCAAACACACAAACGTATATAGTAACACACACACACACACACATACACCCGCCCCCCCCCCCCCCCCCCCCCCCCCCCCCAGAAGCAGCTACCAATATGGGCATGACAAATCTAATTGTTTGGTCTTTGTATAATTTTTGATTGACATGCGATGCTGAACATCATAATGCAATTTATTTACTCATTAAGCCACTTTGTTGTCAATTGTACATTCCCTAATTGGTATCGATCTTTTCATTTCTATTTCTTCACTATAAGCCGCATTAATCTTGTTATCGTTTTGGTAAAATGTTCTACGTTTTCGTACAACTGTAGATAACGAATAATCGATAACACATACTGATTGTCCTAATGAAGTCCTTTTATGTCCCCTCCCTAACTATAATATACGGTTAGCCCATTTCCCATCCGGATAAATTTGTTATGAAACATTACGTTACAACATAAATCGGAACAAATGCCGTTATATCTGCCCCTTCGTTAATTTTGTATACGTCCCCTACACGACTGGTTTTCAGTCAGGCTAGAGTCAGTTTCGCTCAGTCGGAGCCGATCCATCATGTTGAATCGCGGCCTCGAATGACCTCCGACTTGCACTTGGACTGGAAAAACCGGAGTCCTGAGGCAGCACATACTGAGTTTAATCAGGCTGAAAACCAGTCGGATCGGGTCGAGTCGGCTCTGGTCCTGCGCCGGCATTAGTTGCGTGGTCCGACATATTGGGGTAAAGTGGAGGGAGGGGGGCGCCTGCCTATGGGAGAACACTCTTTGTATTTTGTTCATGTTTACCATCATAGGTTTTTTATTTTTTGTTATTTTCTCATCTGGCCAGGGCCCCACATCAAATATATATATTATCTATAAACATGATAAACGGTTTCTGGAGATAGCAATGAGATAATACATGAGAATCCTTATCATTATTTACGACTTATGTTTGCCAGTTATTGTTTGTCAGTATTTTCGGTTGCTCCTTATCATGTCTTGGTAAACATTTCAGTTTCGGTCTTCCTGTTTTTAAACCCACGTTAAATTAAAGGGACTTTAAATCCTTAAAATCCAATTATAATTCTAGAGCGGTTCCCTCATACCGTATTGTATTCGCATTAGCAATAAAAGCATGGGATAGGTTTCGGTTGTTCAAATTTTCCCTTTCGTAAATAGATATTTACGATTGAAGTGTTCAGATGTTAAATTATCCACTGGACCGCGAAAACCGTGTACAAAGTGAGCGCAAAGAGTTAGTGAATATCAATTTGCATTTTTGCTCATTACTTGGCCATTTAACGTCCATTTAACTTGAATTTTTCACACGATACCCAGTGGACATATCAGATAACAATATACAATTGTATCAACCGTTCATACACCTTGTGCACATGTCAACCAAGTTACTTAGATCCCTTTAACCATGTTAACTTCAGAAGGTGTTTCAGAAAATAATAAACCAATATCAGTTTAAGATGCTTCCGAGATGATATGTGATAGTTTCATACAAAATAAACACTGTTTACCTATACAGTGAACAAGGGAGAATTTTATAACTTTTCCCCATTGCTTTTGACTACAATCGAAAAGCGTTGCATTCAATCATTCAATCATATCTCAGTTATTCGGGGACATTTTCATAATCGAAACCTATTCGAATTATATCATCTGACTTAGAAAAATGCGCGTCATTGATTGGCTAAACACGGTCACGTGATTGGCATGCCATTTTTGTATGTAACATGCCAAGCAACAGGTTCAAACGATATATGGAATCTTCACGTGATTTTGATTGAAATTGACAAAGTTAATCGAACACTAGTCCTTTAAAGGAATCTGAGTAACATTGTCCAAATCCACAAAAACTTATCGAAATATAGTGCGCTATCCCATACCGTGTTGTATCCGTATTACCAATAGAAGCATGGAACCGTTTTTGTTTGTTTTAAGATCCCTTTAAATCAAATGTTTGACTCCGCGCCAGAAATTAGTTGGATGAACAATTATGCCCTGATTTGTGAGCCATAGAGTCATCACTTTATCATTCTATTTTAAAACATTTAGTTTCGTTGGTTCTGTTTTCTCCCTTGTTCACACATATGATAGTCCTTTACAGTCGCATATATGACTGCCATGATCTGCGTATTTCAAACATTAATCTGACCCCACATGTAAAGATTTAGTGTGGACACATATTCTGACACTTATTTTGTACATGTAACTTATTTTGTGACCACTTCTTACTAGTAGACGGAAGCAACGGGTGCTATCTATTACTTGTCTATATCATGTATATGATGCATTTAGATTATGCTTTGTATTGAGATTCTGATAGTGATGTTTTGTCGGTTCCCAGGGGCGGGTTTCTAATGCGCGGAAGCACGGGCGTAAGCGACTTACGTAATACCCATTCAACTTGGGGGGGGGGGGGGGGGGGATGAATGAATAGATCACACCCCCCCACCCCCCCCCCCCCACCCCGTTGAATGGGTATCAATGACATGTCTACGCCCGTGCGTGGAAGCAATGCTACCTCCCTGTTTATAAACCCCTCAAAAAAAGTTCGGAAACTCAAGTTTCATCGATCGTATCTCTCGTATTTTTTAATAAGAATACTCGAAATTGGTGTCACAATAAAGCCTCATTATATACCTTTCAAACGATGCATTATGTGTAGTGATTATGCAATTGGGGCGATTGCAGTAGCCCAGAGAATAGGGGGAGGCAGGAAGTGAAATCTCGCAAAATGGCCCCAATGCATTCAATTTACGAGTGCAAGACTGTGTTGACCAGTTTTCTAAAGGTTAACATTCTATTGAATGCTGCCACCCTTTCCATTCATCAAAATTGTTGAATTTGATACCATTTTAATGGAAATTATCTCTTCCTTACGATGGCATATTAATCGTAAGGATTATGCAAATGGGGGTGTGTGCAGCGAACCGGAATATGGAGATGGGTCGAGTGTGAAATCAGACAAAAAGATATGGAGTTGACAACAAATTAGAGCGTTGCATTTTTTTCGAGCTTTTGGGAGGATTTTTTAGCATTTCAAATAAAATATTCATGATTTAAATTGATATCAACGGAAAGCCCAACAACTCTTCTGTATGAAAATGTGACATTTATAATGATTTTTGTAAAGGGCGGCTGCAGGGAGATGAATGTGGGGGAGCCTCAAAAGTGACCCATTTCAAAACGCTCTGATTTGGTGTCGGTATCTGTATACCATTGTGTAGAGGATGTAATGCGACTTGAATGAGTTGGCCATGAATGAGAGGAATTCAATTGAAAACGCATGAATAGTGCCTTGAAATCAGAGCGTTTCAAAATGGGTCACTTTTGAGGCTCCCTCCCATTCATCTCCCTGCAGCCGCCCTTTACAAAAATCATTATAAATTTCACATTTTCATACAGAAGAGTTGTTGGGCTTTCCGTTGATATCATATTTGATTATGAATATTTTATTTGAAATGCTAAAAAATCCTCCCAAAAGCTCGGAAAAAATGCAACGCTCTGATTTTTTGTCAACTCCATATCTTTTTGTCTGATTTCACACTCGACCCATCTCCATATTCCGGTTCGCTGCACACACTCCATTTGCATAATACTTACGATTAATATGCCATCGTAATGAAGAGATAATTTCAACAATTTTGATGAATGGAAAGGGTGGCAGTATTCAATAGAATGTTAACCTTTAGAAAACTGATCAACACAGTCATGCACTCGTAAATTGAATGCATTGGGGCCATTTTGCGAGATTTCACTTCTTGCCTCCCCCTATTCTCTGGGCTACTGCAATCGCCCCAATTGCATAATCACTACACATAATGCATCGTTTGAAAGGTATATAATGAGGCTTTACTGTGACACCGATTTCGAGTATTCTTATTAAAAAATACGAGAGATATGATCGATCAAACTTGAGTTTCCGAACTTTTTTTGAGGGGTTTAGTTAACAATTAAGTAATATAATTTATATGCGTACTTAAAACATGAATCAGAGTCTTGTAAACACTTAACGTGGACACATATTCTTTGTGTGACCGATTCCGCTGACAATACGATGCCTTTTAGATAAATCTTTTGAAGTATTGAGATAATAGTAGAGGGGCGAGCTACCAGAATGTATTTTTTCAATTTTTTCTTAATGTTTTCATTACAAAAAAAACATAATTATGTTGTAAACTACTGGCTAAAAAAAAATGTGATAAGTATAATAATTTCAAGCGCCGACCTATAGGGGAGCTATTAATGTACACCCACTGCACCCATATTTAAAGGGATATTTAAAGGGACCAAAACCTGCGCAATTACATTACAAACTAATAGTTATAACTCCACCATGCTCGAAAGGAATGAAAAATTACAAATGAAAAAAACAAGTAAAAAGCCTTTCATCATTCAAAAAGAGCCGTTAAAACTCAAGAGGGCGCTCTCTAAAAACTTATTGGTTTCAAACATTTTAAATAAAATATTGAGCATGTGATGTTTTGTTGAAATAGTGATTAGATAGAGAGATAATCAACAACTATTTGAAAACCTCTTTTGTAAATTTTTGAAAAGAGGAAGTATTTTTTAAATTTTGTTAACGACTGGTTCAAAATGATCGAATAATTGTGGGGCCCCACAATCATTACAAATGGTTATGTTTGTTTGGATATTTCAGCCATTTCTGAACCGATTTTGATCAAATAAAGTTTATTCTGTCATTAAAATTGTATGCTCTTTCGAATTTAACACTCAGTTCTTAATTATCTCACAAAAAAATAGTTTGTGTAGCGCCCTCTATACCAAAACTCAATTATCCCTTTAATGTACACCCTCTGCACCCATATTTAATATAGAAGCTCGCGATTTAATTCTTGATTCAAATGTCCCCCATGTGGATATCGAAAACATTTCAAAGAAGTAATCGACTTCTACAAATTGTAATGAGAGAAGTATTTCCTTCTGGAAATCTTTGCTCATTAAAATCACTTTCAGTTTCTCATGTTCATAATACTTCATTTTTACCTGTTCATTTCTTGATCGTTAAAGGGAAACACCACCCCCCCCCCCCCCCCCCAAAAAAAAAGTAGGTTTCCAGGCTTTTTTTGCATGATTTGAAAATCATAACCATACTAAATCATGTGCCCATCGGTCTGCAGAAGAAGACTATAATATATATTGTCAAGGGTCTCTAGGAACTTTTATGACAAAAGAACTACTACTTTGCAGGCCCATGATTGTTTGTTCACAGTAGATATTATGATTATCACGTTTGAATACAAATAGTTTTGGACACGCATGATATATTTCTTCAGTCATTGTTCGGGCAATGGATTACTAAAACTAATATCTCGTGTTTATATCAAATCATTATTATTGGGGTTCCCTTAAAACGGCATATGAATGGATAAATGGATCGTTTAGTAACTCCGCATGACGACAATCCTCCAAAATGGAAACAAGGCGTTGCCACGGTTACCTCTTGGTATCGTGGCATCATTCTACTCATAACACCTCACCGGTCTATTCATTCTGAGAGGTTGATGTCGTTCACCTATGATGTTTTTCTTTTTCTTTGGTAACTCGCATGCACGGATGTCATTGACACGGAGATTCGCATAAATTGTTTATAATATAATTCAGTGTATATACCATTTTCAATTTCTATTTGATTTACAATTCCATTACCATCCTAGATGATAACAGATCTGTAGTCTACGATTCGAAACCATTAAATCAACCAGTGGTGATAAAAAAAAAAAAAGTAGGGAGGGGGGCTTAATGAGAATCTAATTTACATACTCCTGACAAGTTTTTATCTGTACAGAGTCAGTAAGCTGTATCGTTCGTATAGCGTATACATGTATACATCGCTCAAAATAATTGGTACACCTGAGTGTTTGAACATAAATATTTTTCCGATTTTGTTTTTCTTTCTTCTTCTCCTCGCTACTATTATTATTTTCAGAACGTTGTGTACCTTTGAATTGAATAGTAGTACTTCAAACTCAAGTGTTTTCGTGCTTCTTGTGTGCGGAACTCGCCACACAACTAATCATCCATGAACAAGACCTGTGGTATATCCGGGTCATTCCCGATTTGGGTACATAATATATATTATTTTCCGAAAAGATGTAATTTTTCGCCTCAAATTTAGATGCCCTTAACTCGAATTTGAGTTACCCTTTGCTTGAAAATTACACCTATTACACTGAAAACCTAACCTAGTCAGGCGCTGGCTGGACTAACCTTAAACTAGTCCGGCTGGTTAGTCCAGCTTGCTTGACTAGTTTAAAGCTACATTTCATGTCTTGCCAAGTCTGCTGTACTAGTTAGAAGCTGCTGGACTAGTTGTTGATTAGTCCAGCTCATTGGAATAACGTAATTTGTTCAAGATGCAAGATTTCCATTGGGTACCATTGGATTTGCATAGCTGGTTGGACTAGTTTGAGGTTGGTCTAGCAGGCTCGACTAGTCTTACCAAGTTAGTCCAGCCAGATGGACTAATGTTACATAAGTCCAGCTGACTGGACTAACATCAAACTAGTCCAACTGGGCACCATTTGGACTAGCTTTAAGCTAGTCAGTTACTAGTCGACCGACAAACAAAATGCTAGTCAAGCGATTAGCGCAATGCTAGTCCAGCACGCTGGACTAAGCCAAGTTAGTCCGTCATGTTAGTCCAGCAATACGGACTACTTTAAAACTAGTCCAGATGGACACCATCTGGACTAGTTTTAAGTTAGTCCGGCTTACCAGTTTAGATTTTCAGTGTATAATACCCGACGGAACATAAGGTGCATTTTTGCCCGGAAGTTACATGATTTGCCCGAATTTGAGATGATTTCTGCCCAAATACTCCCGTTTGTATTGGTCCCGCCGGCCACCCCCTCCTCGTATGTCTAATCGAAGATGGGGGTGCTCAGGGTGGGTAAATTGACTTTATTTATCATAACAAAATTTGCATTATTATTTACACTCCATTTGTCATCAGTTCTATATTTTGTATGTTTACTGTATTCATATTAGCTTTGAATCTCAAATTTGCAATTACGATATTATGAAAAAAACGTCCTTTTCACCCATTTCCAATTGTGCGATAGAGTTTTTGTTTTAATAATGGCAGTCAATTGTCCATACTTGTTTATACATAATTTGGCAAACTGTATACCGTATATTCCAATTTTAAGGCAAACAGTTAAAATGGATACTTTCTTTTGTAAAGAGAGTATACAGGTTTGGGTCAAACTGAATTTTAGTAACCAAACCCTGCACAGATTACATTACAAACCAGTGGCCTAGCTACGGGGGGGGGGGGGGGGGGGGGCCGGGGGGGGGGGGGGGGGGGCACCGGGGGGGGAGGGCTGGGGGGGGGCCTGTGCCCCCCAATAATTTTGAAAAAACAATAGAAAACATAAGGGGCCATTTAACAAAAAAAAAAAAAAAAACATAAGGTGTGCCCCCCCCCCCCAAATAATTTTGCGTGCCCCCCAATCAGTCCGACCACCGCTACGCCACTGTTACAAACTAATAGTTATAACTCCACCATGCTCGATAAGGAATGAAAAATTACAAATGACTACCGGTAAGTAAAAAGCCTGTTATCAGACTCAAGAGGGGAGCTCTCTCTAAAAACTCATTGGTTTCAACCATTTAAAAATAAAATATTGTGCATGTGATGTTTTGTTGAAATAGTGATTAGATACAGAGATAATCAACAACTTTTTAAAACCTCTTTTGTACATTTTGGAAAAGAGGAAACATTTAAAAAAAACTATTTAAAAGCTGGTTCAAAATTATCGAATAATTGTGGGGCCCCACAAATATTACAAATGGTTATGTTTATGGATATTTTAGTCCTTTCTGAACCGATTTCGATCAAATAAAGTTTATTCTGTCATAAAAAATGTATAAGCCCTTTCAAATTTGACACTGAGTTTTTCAATTATCTCACCCAAAATTATTTTGTGAAGCGCCCTCTATACCAAAACTCAACTATCCCTTTAAAGGGGTATCTAGTAACTTTGTTGACAAGTGCAAAAAGTGATGCGTGATTAATAAAATGTGTATTGGTGTGATATGATATGTCCAGAAAGTAATGTGTGAAAATTTCAAGTTAATTGGCTGTTATTTGGCCGAGAAATGAGCGGAAAATGCAAAGTGATATTCACTTACTCATTGCACTTACTTTGTACACAGCCAGCAGCTGGAAAGGTCCCGTAGATAATTTCCATATCCGAACACTTTAATCGTAAATATCTTTTGACGAATGAAACTTTGAAAAACCGAAATCTGTCCCATGCTTTTTCGTTATAAGAATACAACAAGATATAAGGGAACCGCTATAATTTCAAATTGGATTTTGAGGATTTGGACAATGTTACAAGTCCCTTTAACATACAATATCTGGAAGAAAATACAAACATGAACGTGAATCCACGATCCAGAGGATTACTCGGATATAAACAAATCAATTTATCATCTTGACAAGATAACCATAATAAATTATCAACTCGGATAGAAAATAATTGAACTATGAAATTACAATTACCGGCCTACCCGTACTGAAATTGAACTTTCGTTTTAGTACTTGTGTTTGTTGTCTGTCCGATACTCGTGCGTATTGACATTATCTATTTGGGTAATTTTGCTTTATATTATCTCAAATTGGTTAACAAATAATGACGGAATGGGTAATCACCTTCAAGTGTTTCGTAATGTGTACTCGCCTGATTGGCGCGAAAATAATCTTTCCAGCACGAGTCATACACATTGTCTGTCTATGGGTATTTCCTTTGGCGTTGAGCATTGGGTTTTTTCTTCTCGATAATCTTGGGTTGATGTTTGAACAATAATTTTAAAATGGGTACATACCCAAGGTGTTCCAGCAATACCCGCCTGCAATACGATGTGAATACCTTTTGACACGAGTCATACTAATTTGTTTTTGTCAAACATCGTGTATATATATGGATCATCTTTTATACCTTATAATGAGTGTCTGTCGATATTCGTGGAATGAATGCCTTTTAACATCGGGATAATCTTGGTTATATTTGGCCCCTGTATTTGGCTAACATAATTCTAAACTTTTGCCACATGTACCCGCCCTGTGTCACAATTTGTATAATTTTAGCACGAATTACAAACAATTGTTTTGTTTAATGTCTGTCTGTGTGTCTGTAGATCTTTATTCCGTGTTGAGTGTTTTTTCTTCTGGTGATATTTTGGCAATTTTACTTTCTGGATAATCTTGGTTTACGTTTGGCTAACAAAATTATGTAATAGGTCATTATGAAGACGCGTCGTCCGCAATTGGTACCTGCCCCCCGTGTCATAATTTGAATGCTTTTGACACAAGTCATTATAATTTGTTTTGTTTACATTGTCTGTCATGTGTTCGGATAATCTTGGTGTGTTGAGTGTTTTTCTCTTTTATGTTTCTTTTTCGATAGTCGTGATATTTGTATGTTTTGTTATGTTGACTAGTATAGGTCTTCATCATGTCAACCAAACTATGACATTGGGAAATTACCCAGTAATTTGCTTCACACTATATACAGGTACCCGCCCTATATATAACAAAGGGCTGAATACTTTTTACACGAGTCATAATAATTGTTTTTTGTTTACATTGTCTGTCTATCTTTATTTGTTGCTAAGTGTTATTGTCTTTTTTGTTTGGTCGAGATTCGTGGTATTGTCGTATTTCGTCTTTCTCTAGCTCTCAAATAGAAAAAAAAACGGGTAATTTCCAATCAATATTTCGCAATATTTATCTACCTATATAGTTTCACATTTTTTGCCACACGAGTCATAATTGTTTTGTTCACATTGTGTGTCGTTTGGATCACATATTTTGTGTGTGGAAGTGCTTTGTTTGTTTGTTTTGGCGATATTCAAGATATTTTAGTATTTCATATCTGGGTAATTTTGATATATATCTAGCTATCAACATTCTGAAGGTGATAAATTACCAAAAGGTGTAACGCGATAACGAAGCTGAATTCCCTTTTCTATCAACATGATCAATATTCGTGGTATTTTGATATTCTATATTTGGACACTTGGACGTTCCATGACCGCTTTTCGCTAAACATTTGAAAAATCAAAATCCATTCCATATATTTGTCTGTTAACACATACCAAACACAAATGTACATGTACAAGAGAAGTGTGAAGTGTGTACAAGAGAAGTGTGAAAGCTTTAAGTGATTTTGGATGACTTTGACAAAGTTAATAGACATTTAAAAGCGTCGTGTAAGGGGTAATTCACGGAGCATTACGCAGTGGGCTTGATGAGTAAACATACGGTATGAGTCATCAAGGTATATATATGTTTACAAATGTCTGCAATTATTGTCTGTGACGATTGTCTGTCTGTAGTCTTTATTTTGAGCCCCTCTTCTTATTGATTTCTTGCGTTACTAAGCTATCCTGTTTTTCATTATTCAAAATTAAAGGGAATGGATACCCTAGATAAAAAATTGGCCGTCATGTGCGATGAGCGGTTTTTATGCATTTGAACAACATTATTATGGTTTGTCTTCTCGTATTGATTTTCTTGTTCCTTGCTTGCTTTAAATAAAGTGTTATATCATCTGAATCTAGTAAAATACGCGTCGTTGATTGGCTAAACACGCGGTCACATGACTGGGGTGTCATTTTTGTATGACACCATGGCAGAGAGTTATGACCACCCGCCTGGCGCGCGCTGCAAAAGAGATTGTAGTATGACGTCACAATGAGAACCAAAGGGTACACGATGATACACGTACCGTATGTTGTTTTTGACCTGATTTCAGTTTCAATGCATGAATGTGTATTAGCCCCCGGATTTAGCAGATGATATAACAGTTGTTAACTTTGTTGTCGGGAAAATCACAGAATGTTCCCTCGGGATTTAAAATGCTATTTCGTGAAGAAAATAAGTCCCTCGGACTACGTCTTCGGGACTTATAATCTTCCCTCAATAGCATTTTAAAATCCGTCGGAGTGGAACATTCCGTGATATTCCCTCCACCACCAGTTAACAACTGTATAATATCATTTGACTTAGTAAAATACGCGTCGTTGATTGCTAAACGCGGTCACATGACTGGGAGTGTCCAATTTGTATGACACCATGGCCAGAGAGTTATGACACCCCTCTGGCGCGCGCTGCAAAAGAGATTGCATTATGACGTCATAATGAGAACCAAAGGTACACGTATAAATCTACACGTACCGTATGTGTTTTTGACTGATTTCATTTTAAAAATGCATGAATTTGTATTAGCCCGCGGATTTAGCCAGATGAATATAACAGTTGTTAACTTTGTTGTCAGGAAAAATCACAGAATATTCCCTCGGGATTTAAAATGCTATTCGTTAAGAAAATAAGTCCCCTCGACTCCGTCTCGTGACTTATAATCTTCCCTCAATAGCATTTAAAATCCATCGGATGGAACATTCTGTGATATTCCCTCCACCGCCAGTTAACAACAGCCTCCCGTCAGAAAAACAATGTTTGTGACGCTTTTCTGTCTGTTGTCTTACTCCGTATTTATTTTGAGCCCTTTTCGTAATTGATTTTCTACCTACTTAAAAGGGATAGTTGAGTATTGGTCAAGACTTAATCTTTAGTAACCAAAACCTGCACCATGCGCATTAAGCCCGGCGCAGACAGAGCCGACTCGACCCGATCCGACTGGTTTCAATCAGGCTAGAGGTGGGCCCGGTCGGTCGGATCCGTTTCATCGTGTTGAATCGCCCCAGCTGGCATCCGACTGTCTCTCGACTGGCAAAATGTGTGTCGCGAAGCACTAAAAACCTGAAGCCGATCCGAATGAAAAAACAGCCGAAATCGGGGTCGAGTCGGCTCTGTCTGCAGAGGCTTTACGGTAGCAAAATAATAGGTTATAACTTCACCATGCTCGAAAAGTATACACAATTACAAACGACTAAGTAAAACCCCTGTTATCATCCAAAAAGAGCCGTTACAACTCAAGAGGGCGCTCTCTAAAAGAAAACGGTTTTAGCCATTTTTCATACAAAATTGTGCATTAATGTTTTTGTTGAAATAATGATTCAATAGAGATATCATCAACAACTTTTAAAAAACCTATTCAGATTTTTTAAAGCATTTTTTTTAAATTGTTCTAAAAAGTCAAAATATCCCCTGGTGAATGAATTTTTGAATAAACAATACGGTTTATGGATATTTCAGCCGTTTCTGAACCGATTTTGTTAAATAAAGTTATTCTGTCATTAAAATTGTATGTTCTTTCAAATTTGACAGTCAGTTTTTCATTATCTCACTAATTTTTTTTTGTGAAGTGCCCCCCTATACCAACACTCAACTATCCCTTTAACTTGTTTTTTTTTACATTATCATTGTTCATTAAAGGAGAATTAACCCTCGATAAAAAGTTGTTCGTCTTGTAGAGCAAATGAGATGAAATGTGTGTAGAAGTAGGCACTAAATTCCAAAATGGTCGCTAATCATAACTGAGTTGTTGTATGGTAATGAAACCCAGTAACAGAAATATTGAAATAGTCACAAATGAAACATTATGTTCACGAAGGGAAACCTTATTGTGCTTTCTTAGAATGCCATAGAAATCTTGTTTTTCAGGTGCGCCGAAGGCAGTTGGTCGCGGGCAAGTCAGATTAAGACTCATAAAATGTTTGCTTGCCTCAAAACAAGAAATGGGTGGCCCAATAAAAAAAAATAAGGACTAAGCATTTCTGAACGCGCAATACCGTAATGCCGCATGCGCAACGTTGTGCTAGACGAGTTATGCCCAGGCTAGGCTGAGGCTGAGCCAAGACTGATGCCAGACATTTCCATCATATTTGCGTCTAGCACTGGATTAATCCAGTGCCGAGCCAGTGCTAGAATGTAAGTATGAATTGCCTGTAAGTAGTCTTCATCCTGGTTGCCCAGTATAAAGGCAAGTAAAATTTGAAGTCAAACAAAATTGATGGCCCGAAGTTCCTTTCTAGCGGCCCCGGTCCCGCGGGCCTGTGCTAATTTCCGAAATTTCCGATATATGAATGGCATATGCGACCTTTGACATATCAATAGGGTACTGAAGAAAGATACTTCAATCAAGGATATTGCAAAAGGGGGCGCAGCCCGTGTCAAAAAATTAAAATCAGGTTTTGTATTTATGTCTATATTTGTCCCGTGGGGGGTGGGTGGGGGGGGGGGGGGGGGGGTGCCCCTTTGTTGATCTACGCCACACCGGAGTAGTGCAGTTCCACCGCTTTTATCTATCTCAATGTGTTTTTTTTCTTGATTTTTTTCGGTATGGTATGTATTGATTTCTTTCTGATCGTGGCGATTCGTGCGACCAACGATAGACTTTGTACTATTTGGCTTGCGACATACACGAGAGTTTGGGGAATATAGCGGTCCCATATTGTGTTCATGCGCGAGTGATTGTTTACCATTATTGTAAATCCTTTTTTTTCTTTTACCTCTACTCAATATTTTAAAGATATTCTTTGCTTTCATAATTGATAATCAAACATTTACGAAATTATCTGATTGTCTTGGATTTGCGTTACATAATTGCGACTTGACACAAGGTTGATTTGTGAGTTATAGTGGCTCCTTTTTTTAAATTCATGTGCGAGTGGGCGTTTGACTGTTTTTTTTTTATTTACCTTTTTTCTTAATCTTTTATTCTTGCATCCATAATGAAACAAATAATTTCCCATATTCTTTTTTTTTTATATGAAATTGTATGGGATTTGTTTTTGTGTGTCTTGCGAC
>JBAMJV010006163.1:0-18863 GCA_037951105.1 Echinarachnius parma
CGGATGTGCCTATTTGTCTGTGTGTTTACTTTTTTTAATACAATGGTTTCCTGTTGTTCGGTTTAAAGACGATGAAAAAAAGTAAATGAGGGTGTTTGTATCGGAATTTGTAACTTTTGTGTGTACGACACAAATTCGTATGGTTCCATGCAGACCTTAAATCCGACGTTGCTACTAACAACCTGCCCCTTCGGTAACCATATCTGCCATGTACATTGTAAGATCTTTCACCTTCTGAACAAAAGCTATTTCCACATACATCAGAGCGCTTGACAACGGGTAACGCTTGTCTGACCTTTCATAGAAAGCATGTTTGATGAAGCAAAACACGATAGCATGTGTGCTTTCAAACTTAACAAATATCACGTAATTGTTTGCTACGTGTCGTGTCGGTAGAATGCCAGGTTTTTAGTATGGTTTGTATTACCAGGGTCGGATCCAGGAAGGTGCGGGGACGAATGTCTCCTATGTTCTGTTGTCATACTATAAATAATCTCTTACCCTTAAAAAAAATATCACTTTTTAATCCAGTAATACAAGAAAAGGCTATTCGAGATCCTAAATTTCTTCCGATTCATGGTACATAATTATGATTTTAAAAAAGAAAATTATTATGAAATATAAGATTAATGAAAAAAAGAAGACACACAAAATAAATCACAGACAAATGAAATAGAATAAAGAGAAAAGAAAAGAAGACAAATCTAAATAAATTACAAAAAAGAAATACAAAAGCAAACATATAAATGAATGTAACGTGTAATTTAGATATAATCAAAATAATCAAAATATAAATAATCAAAATATAAATATTAACATTGATCTTAATTCGCAAAATAATGTACACAAAAATGACAAACCTAGGAAGATTCGAACCAGTTCCACCAGGTTCATAGGTTTTAGACACAAGTGTTTTTTTTCCCGATGACCTATTAACTAACAAACTTCATATTTTATGAAGTTTTTATCGTTCTGTATCTGTTCTATACCTACAATTTGTCGGCGTTTTCTTTAGACCATGATATTCAACTATTCATCACCATTATTTACATTCTTGATTAACGTTTCCCGTTCAGACTCGGAGGTATAGAGATATAGAACGATAGATACAACGTAATATGTGAAGTTTGTTAGATAGGTCATCGGAAAAAAAAACACTTGTGTCCGAAACCTATGAACCTGGTGGAACTGGTTCGAATCTTCCTAGGTGTGCCATTTTTGTCTACATTATTTTGCGAATTAAATCAAGTTCATATGTATATTTTGATTATATCTCAATTACACGTTACATTCATGTATGTATATTTGTTTAATTTATTGATGTTTTGATTTGTTTAGATCTGTCTTCTTTTCTCTTTCTTTTATTTAATTTGTTGTCTGTGATTTATTTTGTGTGTCTTCTCTTTTTCATAATCATTTTTCTTGTTTTCATCATAATTATGTTAGATGAATTGAAAGAAATTAAGGATCTTGAATAGCCTTTTGTTGTATGACTGGATTAAAAAGGTGATATTTTGTTTAGGGTAAAAGATTATAGTATGACAACAAAAAATAGGAGGCATTCGTCCCCGCACCATCCTGGATCCGACCCTCGTAATACAAACCATACTACAAACCTTGCATTCTACCAACACGACACGTAGCAAACAATTAGGTGATATTTGTTATGTTTGAAAGAACACATGCTATCGTGTTTTGCTTCATCAAACATGCTTTCTATGAAAGGTCAGACAAGCATTACCTGTTGTCAAGCGCTCTGATGTATGCAGAAATAGCTTTTGTTCAGAAGGTGAATGATCTTACAATGTACATGGCAGATATTGTTACCGAAGGGGCAGTTTGTCAGTGGCAACGTCAAATTTAACGTCTGCATAGAACAATAAGAATTTGTGTCGTACAAACAAAGCTTATAATACCGATACAAACACACTCATTTACCTTTTTCCTGAGTCTTGAAAACGAACAACAGGAAACCATTGTATTAATACAAGAAACACACAGACATCTATATAGTCACACCAGAGACTGAATCAATGTAGTCTAGAGAGGTGTATGGTGGTAAACGTTTACCTGACAAACGGGGGGCATGAACGTTGATAGTACTACATTGAACGCTATACTGTGATTATCTGCATTTAAGATATCCTTATATAAGATGATGACGTCATAATTAAGGGAAATTGAGCATTCCTATTGGTTGATTACTGATGCTTAATCCGGTATAGTAAATGGTAAAGTTATAGTGCATATGCACTATAACTGCGCAGGGGATGGCCTTGGAGTTCGTAATGTGCGCTTGTGCGCTTGTTCTTGAATGGGGAAAATGCGCAGAGCGCGCAATTAGTTTTAATACGCGCTGGCCCTTGTACAAAGTACGCAGGGCTGACGAGAGAACATGATAACAAAACCAGTTCCTCAAAATAATCATCTTATATAACAAATAGTACATGATTCCTGTCGTTAAATATTCCATAATAGACACATTTTTAATTTCTCTCGTTCGACATTTTTCTGACATTTTTGTTGATTTTCACTTTTTTGCAGAAAAATACTCAATAAACAATGCTCTTTCATAAGATACATTCAGTTTTCTGAAAAAAATTTGGGAACACCATTTTTTCCCAACCCTCAAACGCAGTATCTACAGTCAACCTCCACTTTCCCCAAGGAAAAAAGCAGTATCTACACAGCTAGTCTCGCCACAAGACAAACAAATTATTTATAAGCAGACAATATGAATAATGCGCATTTATAATAGTTATATCTTGTATAAACAAATTTCATTACTTATATGAATTGTGAAGCACAAAACATTGAAGCAAATTTAACATATAAGTGAATTTTGCAATACGACCAACATTCTTCTATAAAGCGCACAGTTTGTGACAAAGGCTATTCAAGTATGCATGAAAGCGCGTGTACCTCTGCCACATTCACACAATGCACAGACTGTAACATGCATTATTCCATATTTAAAGTAACTTCAGACTTGATAAGAGAGGGCGCTCTTTATCAACAAAGTTTTGTTTTCACTTTAACTCATACACTTTCATAACAAATGTATAAACAATCATTTTTGCGTGGTTAATGAATACAATTCATGCTTCGTATTTCCTTTCATTGCGGAAATATGGGCCAATAAGTCCCTTTTTTAAGAAAAGTGTGACTCGCCTAGAGAGGGCGCTTTTTAATTAGTCAAACTTTTTTCCCTTTAAAGTATGTTAATAGTACATACAGAATATATGCCGAAACATTTTCGATTGGTTTATCCATAACGTAAGGCATAATTCAACACCCTCCGAATTTCTATGTAGATACTGCTTTTTTCCTTGGGGAAATCGGTTACGAACCAGGGATTTTCCCAAAGTATCTACATTTTCATGAAAATCTCAAAATTAAACGAAACATTCAATTGTTCATGTATGAAGAAAAATAGACCCCTATATAGCCTTTAATCACACACTGAAGTTATCTTCACAAGTTTATTATTTCCGAGCGGCTGTGGCAAAAACACAAAAGGGTCAATATCTCAGTTTCTAGAAAATGCTGAATCGTGTAGATACTGCCTTTTTCCTTGGGACGGCAGTGCAGCCTCGATGCAATATAATCGCTCTCGAGAAATTAAAAATGTATCGTTGTCTATTCTGGTATATTCAACTCCAAACCATGCACTATTTGTATATTATACCTTCATTACAAAATGTCCTCTCATGTTCGTTCCTGTGAGTTGATTCATCTTTTTGAATGTTCACTAACAACGGGGACAGGAGTTTCGTAGGGGTGGGATCCCCTGTACACACCCCATATCAAACAAATAACAACACATTGTTTGTCTATTTTTAGGCGGCGTTTTCATGAGATTCATCTTCATTATTATTCTCATGAATATTCAATTATTCATGATAATCATTTGCATTCTTGAATAATGTCTCCCTTTCGGACTCTGAGAGTGCTCTTTAAAAACAAGACCACAGCAAGACATCGATAGGTGCTTCACAGCGGGTTTCTACGGTATGTAGGCAAAATCATGTCTTTTTCTGGCAAAACCGTCTCATATTCTGGCGAAATCGTGTTATGTTGTACTCGAGTCACTGCAACCATCGACAAATTTCAATATCCGGCTTCAAAGAGGCCAGGACTTTTTTCGTTTTGCTTGTCGGTGAAAATTAGGGCTAAAGACACCCTTCATGCAGCCCTGACGCCCTTGCCCCGACATCCTTTTTAAGCTAAAATAATGCAAATTTAAAGGGGACCACCAGGCAAAGAACAACACATTATTATATGTTTTGGTACCGTTTTGTGGTATCAAATAGATACCCAACATTTTGCAAAGGGTTGTGTAATTCATAAACAAAGCAATTAATTTCCACCACTTACGGAACCACTGCTATTTCCTGGTTCCATACGGGCCAACCATTTGCGAGTGCGCCAATGCAGCTATTCACGCGCACGTTTGTAAACAATAGATTCCCGGGCGATTCGTTCGCTCTGCACACGTTGCAATTCACCGCACACATAGCAGTCTGCGTAATTCAGACCGCATGAACGCATGCTTTTCCAATTATATATTTTTTTTTCTGGAAACATATTTGTGTGAACTTGTTGATGGAATGGAATACTAAAGATGTTACCTTTCTTTAATAAGAATATTATTTTTGGGTGGCGGTACCCTTTAATTGATCATTTTGGTAATACGTCATGCGACAATCATATGCTTCTAAATGGGGAGGGGTGCAGAGGAATTAGTCGGTGCCCCCCCCCCCCCCCCAAAAAAAAAAATGGCAAAACTATACGTGCCGAGGTGATCTGCGAAGGTAGTGTCATGCCGAGGCGTAGCCGAGGCATGATAGTAGATCATGATAGCAGATCACCGAGGCAACGTATAGTTTTGCATCCATCACCCGAATAAGGAGATTTGGTTATTTGCTTTATATCCCTCATATTATTTGGATCACAAACGACCTATAACTAACACAAAGTGCTCGAAAGTTTGGGATATTAGGCAATTGATTAAGTCTTTTATTTTTATTTTGTCAATCCTGCACAAGATTTATGATTAAAAGGCTAAGACGCTTATACCATTGTCTATTAAGCGTAGCCGCGCGTAAACTTTGCGCACCTGTACCAGCGCGCTACCTTTCTGCGCACTAACGCGCGCACGAGCCTGCAAGCGTTCCCATTGGCTGCCGCTGCGTTCTGGGTTGTCATGGGAACGAAACAACTTGGTTGTAAACGTTCGCTGATTCCTAATTTAGAGGTTGTTAACAACGTGCCCTATGAGATCACATGCGTATCAGCAATTTACTATACCATCCTTGGCAGGTCCATAAAGTTCGTTACCCCTGACAAAAAAAGTACTGTACCAAAGTACTATACCTCCCTGGGCGATGTATGGGAGGAATTGTACTTGACCACGTGACGGCATTTCGACCAATCACATGGCTAGAACATTCTTATGAGGTCCCTCATAAGAATGTTCTAGCCATGTGATTGGTCGAAACGCCGTCACGTGTTCAAGTATAATTTCTCCTATCAAATCCCAACCTCGTATAGTACTTTTGTACAGTACTTTTTTGTCTGGGGTTACGAACTTTTTGGACCTGCCAAGGATGGTATAGTAAATTGCTGATACATATGTGATCTCATAGGGAACGTTGTTAACAGCCTCTAAATTAGGAATCAGCGAACGTTTAAAACCGAGTTGTTTTGTTCCCATGACAACCCAGAACGCAGCGGCAGCCAATGCGAACGCTTGTGGTGCGCAAGTACGTGTGCGCGCGTTAGTGCGCAGAAAGGTAGAGCGCTGGTGCGCCATAGAAGTATGAATAAACAAACCAACCCGTTTATAACTAGAAGGCTCACTTAACGCGCGCAAGTCACGTGTCCCATAGACTTTGTACATGGGCAACATGGCGGAGTGAACCGATTTTTGAAGCTCCCGTAGCCTGCTTCTCTACGTCATCGCGTAGTGACCAAAAAATCTTGACCAATCATCATGCTATGCAGTGCGTAGACTATCGCGCCTATTTTCCTGCGCACTGTTCTAGATTTGTATCACGCTTCTGAACAATGGGATCCATGGTGACGTATGCATATGAACTTGTTTTATTGACCTCGATCCGGTGACGACGCGTATGAACTAATCTGTGATTGGTTTACTGTAGTTTCCAAGTAACCCATAATGCAACCAGTTGTAGGCTCTTCCGGTGAGCAAAAATCGCGGCACTCTGGCAGCAGTGACACCCCCCTGTGGTGCGCACAGTTTACGCGCGGCTACGCTTAATAAGCGTCTTAGCAAAGACTGTAGAATTACAAGACAGATCACTAGCGGCCGCGCAGCGATGTTCCTTCAAACAGAATGAAGATTCAAATCGAGCTTAAGAGAAAGTTGGGTACACCCAGAGGTTTGGCTACAGTACTGAATCTTGTTCATTTAAATTAATGAAAAAACATTTAAAAATTATAGTCGATAGCTTTTTTGGAACAAATGTTCCCTTTGTTAGTATTAATTTAAACAAAAGTAAGGATCAGAACGTACTTACTTAAACTCGGCAAATTCAGGCTAGTATGACGATTGATCATCAGCTTATCTCCAAGTTGGGTACACCTGGGGAACACATTGCTTTTCTAATTCAATATTGTCTTTGTATAGGTAAAAATATTTAAAAATTATAGTCGATAGCTTTTAGAGATTTTCACTCACATTTTCAAAATAAAGAATTGTTAAATTCACAGATCTAGAACGTGCACAATAAACAGGCAATGGCATATTTGGATATTTGCATATTATCACGCACACTGTCTGGAATATACGCACCGACAAACCAATCGACTTTGTTCTTCCCAACATGATACTGCTTTGTGGAATAATTGACCAATGATAACTGCGTATGTGTGCGCATTATAAAATCGGTGCGCTTAGTCAGCTGATTTATTTCCGAAAATAGTAGCCGCATTCAGACGATAAAAGCAAATCTCGTGGTTATCTTGTGGTTATCTTGTGGTTTGCAATTCTTAAGAATATCTTGTGGTTTGCGCTCGTTTGAACACGCAAAACTCGTGGTTATCTTGTGGTTTCCAAACCACGAGATTGCGCATACTGCAAAAAATGCGCAATCTCGTGGTTATCTTGTGGTTTGCAAACCACAAGATAACCACAAGATACTTGTAAGATTTTGCGCAGAATGGGCGCGCGATAAGCGCGCGACTGCGCGCAGTCTACTTTTTTTACCGTCTGAACACAATCAGCTTCGAGACTCGTGGTTTGGGTTGACCTCATGACCGAGATATGCTTCCGGTGTGAAAACAAGTCAAGTGAGCGCGCGTGACCTCAAATGAGAAAGGCGCGCATGCTACTTCCGGTTTTAATTCTTAAGAATTGCAACTCTCGAGAATTGGCATCGTTTGAACACACATTTTGAAGTTCTTAAGAATTGCAATTCTTAAGAATTGCAATTCTTAAGAATTGCAATTCTTAAGAACTTGGCTTTCATCGTCTGAATACGGCTAGTGTTGTTGCTAGGCTAAAAAATAGCCGAGTCATTCACATTAAGCCAGCAGCAACAACAACAACTGCAACAATACATATGTGGGGAACCCCCTGTGCAATTTGCATTGTGACGTCAGGACTGTAATTGCGCGCATTAACTGAGGACATCGCGCGCTGCCCATTCACTTTGTACAAGAAAATTGTCCAGTGGTCGGTCTTTCCATTAAGCGTCTTTGGTCTTAGCCATTTAATCATGAATCTTGTTCATGTGCAGGAATGACAAAATTAAAATAAAAGACTGCCTAATATCCCAAACTTTTGAGCAGTTTGTGTTAGTTATAGGTCGTGTGTGATCAAAATAATATGAGGGATATAAAGCAAATAACCAAATCTCCTTACTCGGGTGATGGATGCAAAACTATACGTTGCCTCGGTGATCTGCGAAGGTAACTATCATGCCTCGGCTACGCCTCGGCATGACAGTACCTTCGCAGATCACCTCGGCACGTATAGTTTTGCCATCACCCTCCCAGTCGATGGTTATTTGCTTAATATATATAAATTATATAAATTATAATAATATGCCTGAATCATATTTTTGAGATTGTTGGCACAGTTTATTTGCAGCTGTTAGTTTTACCCTATAAAAGTAGGTATGTATTTCTGTTGTAGAATAAGTTTTAGTTATGTATGCGCAATTTATTTGCAGCTGTTTGAACCATGGCCCTATAAACATGATAAAAGAAGATTATTTTTGTCGTAGAATTGTTTCTTTTCTACAAGTAGAAAATACAACTTGGCAAGCGGTGGAACAGCCATACAGTGTTATTAACAACATAAATTAAAGCTATTTTAGAAGTATGGATACGGCCCAGACACAAACATATATTATTTCCCAAAGTTGGTGGTGATTAAAGCAGGTATTATGCTTTCATCACCAACCTTGTGAAATAATAATTATCTGTTAATGTACATAGTTTGACAAGAACTGATTGAAATCGAATGTTTGAGCAATACCAAGTTTGAAATGAAAAACGCGTATAACCCCCGATTCAATTCAACCGCACGATGACCCCTGTGTGTAATTCTGTGGCCCTATCTCAACAGCGCGCATGGAACTTTCAACTTATAATTGTGTCTGTAGTCAGATGTTGCCATATAAACCCTATGTTGTACTATTTCAACAACATTGGTCACAAAGTCTGTTAGTCTGTTAGTTTGGCCAGTATAAATTAGATGCTGTTATTTACTCTCCCAATACTGTTTTAGCTGTAACACCACAGCGTGGCTTACTTGGGGTCACGATACTTAAAGTTATCTATATCTTCTTACCCTTTGGTTGACATTGTTTTTTTCAACATCACGTGCACCACTTTACTGATGATAAGCAATGAAATCATGCATTCCTCCGAGTATATCTTAACTATTCGTATGTTTAGACTTGGTATATGTAAAGGACCCTCTTTCTAAGCATATACTAATAAAAGGACATTATCATATTGCACCAAGACCCATATGGCAGTACCACGTAAATAATGATTATGTCTTGTTGATGGTTATCTAGCCTTTCTACACTCAAGCAATTATTATTAGTAAGTTGAGAATATCTTCACTGATACTCACACACACACACACACACACACACATATATGTGACCTTACACCACAAAACGACCAATAAGTCGGGGAAAATGATTGTGCTGATTTTCAAACAACATTAGAATAGAAGTCATTACGTTTAAAATCATATATAATTTGTCATATTTGGACTAAGCAAACCCTCTCAAAATGAACGCCAAAGATTTGGAATATGGCTGAAGCATTTTTTAAATAAGGGAGAAACGGGCCGCTTAAAAGAGCAGTGTCCATTCAAGCGCAGTAATAAGATCACGTTTATTAGATTGAAAATAATATTTAAACATGAGTTCTGATGCTCAAAATTTTACAGAAGGTAGATTAAGATATGTTTATTCAGGAAATACCAAAATCAAAAATTTCATATTTTGAACAAAATTTGACTATTTTAGCTAATAAAAGAGAAACTACCACAGCGACATAACGGTCGTTTTGTGGTGTAAGGTCACATATATATATATATATATATATACACACACACACACACACACATGCACGCACACACACACACACACACAAACACACACACACACACACACACATACACACACACACACACACACACAAACACACACACATACACATACACACATATACACAATAAAAACACGCACACACCGTACATGAATGTCTATGTTAATTTGGGGGAGGGTATGGAAAAAGGTTTACCGCCTCCCATGTGGAGAAATGTTCGAAATTGGTGTTTAAAATGTAATTTTCAAACTATGGTTATTATCATTATTAACATTAGTGTAGTTATTATGCATTTTATAAAGATTTAACGTTGAACAAAAAAATGGGGGATGTATGTACAGGCCATCCCCCCCCCCCCCCCCCCCCCTCGCACCAAAAAGTGTGGGGGGACAAATCCCCCCATCCCCCACGAGATCTGCGCCCGTGATTAGTATTAAACGCAACCATCGCTCGATTGAAATAAAGGCTAATTCTAATGTATCTCTTGCAAGTTGATCTGAGAATATAAACACTGATATTGTGCAAATTAGTTTGAAACAAAACCACCACTTGATAAGAATAAGGGCTACTAATGAGTATGTAGCTAGTAGATTTAAACATGAATCAAAATCTAGTATACAAAATAGAAATATATAATCTCACCCTTGCTGTAGATCTAATACAGTATGATACGTAGGTATATTGTTAAAAATCGACGTTGTTCGGGCAGTAACACAATAAAAAAAATGACGCTGAAGCTTGGAACTATCAGGTTGACCCGGCGTACAATAACAACCCAATTTACGACCCAGATTATAGTGCGATCGAAATCAGTTTCTGATTTGACGGTTGTTCCGGTATGAGACTCTGGCCGTCTCTTTTACGGTCTGAAGTCTACACCGGTCCCTGTAAAATGATAGTAATGTTTAAAGGGATAGTTGAGTTCTGGTAAAGAGAGTACAGTTTTGGTCAAACTGAATTTTAGTAAGCAAAACCTGCACCATTACATTACAAACTAATAATTATAACTCCACCATGCTCGAAAGGAATAAAACATTAAAAATTACCAAGTAAAAAGCCTGTTATCATTGTGCATGTGATGTTTTGTTGAAATAGTGATTAGATAGAGAGATAATCAACTATCTAAAAACCTATTGTGTACATTTTTAAAAATAATAATTGTGGGGCCCCACATTTATTACAAATGGTTATGTTTATGGATATTTCAGCCATTTCTGAACCGATTTTGATCAAATAAAACTTATTCTGTCATTAAAATTGTATGCTCTTTCGAATTTGACACTCAGTATTTTATTATCTCACACAAGATATTTTGTGAAGCGCCCTCTATACCAAAACTCAACTATCCTTTTAAGCTTTGTTTACAATTTATACTTTTGCCTTATAATCAAATGCTCATGAACGTAATTTGTCTTTGTTTCCAATTGATATATATTGCAATGCCGTTGAATAGCATTTAATCATACACTGTTTTGTAAATAATGGTGCATGTCATTTTAATCAGTATATGTAGTATATGCTTTGTTATATTGAAACGTTATATTCGTTCTCTGTAATTCAATTGTAATATGTATTTGTAATATACTGCCCGACTTGCAAAAATAAAACAATTACAATTCAATTAAATATTTGCATGAATCATAACAGTTGTATATTTTTTTGTTTTGCTTGTCACGTAAAAACAGGAAGAATGATATGCGGGCAAAAGAACTCCACCCCTTGCGAAAATGTTAATGTACGCCCATGGAGATTTATTATGTATTATGATTGTATTATTGTCTTCTTTGCAATGCGCCCACATATTTGTGACACGCGCTGGCGCTAGTACAAAATACGCAAGTCTTAAAGGGACTTAGTAACATTGTCCAAATCCTCAAAATAAAATTTTAATTCTAGCGGTTCCCTCATACCTTGTTGTATTCGTATTAACAATAAAATCATGGGACAGGTTTCGGTTTTTCAAATTTCCCTTTCGTTACAAAGATATGTACGATCAAAGTATTCAGATAAGAAAAACTCCGGGTGAGTTTTTCATCCCTGTACAAAGTGAATGCAGTGAGTTAGTGAATATCACCCAATATCACTTTGCATTTTCGCTCATTACTTGGCCATGCAATGTCCATTTGACTTGAAATTTTCACACAATACCCTGTGGACATATGAGATAACAGCACTATACATTGCATCAACCATTCATCACTTTTTGCACATGCCAACAAAGTTACTAGATCCCTTTAAGGTAGATGGAGGGAAGGTCAATGTTTTAGTTCACCAATAATTCCACAATACACACCTGTACACCTGTTCACACAGAGTGAACCCGGAGCCCACGGAAGCTAAGCACAGAGGTGTGAATACAGAGAGGTACGATGTCTGTAGCAACAAGGACGTTGCCAGAGAAACAAATTAATTATAATTTTGTTTTTGTAATGACACCTTCTTGATTGATTAAATATAGAAAAGACAAGCTAAATCTGTTCCTATGCCTGTCTTTTCTATTTGTTTTTTCTTTATGCTTGTTATATGAATTATTATGTTGATTTAATTTTCTCTCTTTATATGTAGCTTATTTATTAGTCGTTTGTAATGTGCAAACTGAGGTTGCCTACCCTGTATCTTGTATTGATATAAGACATGAATAAGAAAATAAATTAATAAACTAATACATTTATAAAATAAATATCCAATGATTTCAAGCGCTATAGTGAAACACAACGAGTACAAATTGGGGACTTCACATCCCGGTAGTGTCACTACACATTGGCCGTGGACACGCATGATTGTTCACAATTTCGAGTGAAAAGGGGTCTTTTTCGCATGTGAACGCGATATATAGTTGCACGCGGAAATGGACAAATATAGGGTCATGACGATGTTCGCGAAGTATGAAATTGAGGTATCTGTTTGTGATGGCTACAAGGTTTATTTTTATGCACGATGTTCGCGAGATGTAAAACATTTCGCGAGGGTACAAGTTTTTTTTATTCGTGTACTTAAAATCGTGAAAAAAGAGGGTCTTTGTCAAGTATGTACCTGAAATGCAAAAATTAGAGTCTCTTTTAAAGGCCACTTTGTACTCGTTTTAGCGATAAAGAGGGGTCTTTTTTTCTAAAAAAATTTTTGAAACCCTGCGAAATAGGGGGCCATTTTCAACCTCTGAATACGAGGTGACACCGCCAGGCTTCACATCCACGGATGCAACACGGATGAACTGAACAATAGGATTTGTGTCCCCGAAGGACGCCCAACACGGAGCTCCCGGTGGCTACATAGGAGTACACGGTACTTATTATACAGATAGATTTCATCCGTAAACGTCCGTGGGGAAGACCGCGCGTGTTTATTTTTTTCCCCCGGATCATCTTCACGACGCTGATGCGCCCAAGCCTAAAGGGCCGGTCATATTTACGTTAGTGGACGTAGTGATCCGTAGGGTAAAATACCGTGGGTCAGACGTGGTGTAAGTACGTTAAACTAGGTTAAACTACGTTGAACTACGTTAAGGTACGGTGATGAGCCACAGAAGGGTACGGATAAGAACGTTCAAGTATGTTAAACTACGCTAATACGGGTACAGCTCGCTCACAGACAGGTACGGAGTGGTACGTCTGACTACGCTTGAGTACGATAGACTACGGTAGCCACTGCTCTAGACTACGCTAAACTACGCTAAAGAACGTCTAACTACGGTATATTTAGCAACTCCGCACGGAGTATAACAGCCAGCCCGCAGTGTGGTATACGGCCATAATTGCGCGCTTGTTTCAAACAGAGAGAAACATGCCTGGACCAAGGAGGTCTAAGCATTCTAAGAAAAGTGCTGATGCTGGTTTGGTGCACGCGCACTGGCGTACTGGTGGGGGAGGGAGGAGAGACAGTCAAGGGGGTGGATGATGGAGAAAGTATGGAACCAGGAAATAGCAGTGGTTCCGTAAGTGGTGGACATTAATTGCTTTGTTTATGAATTACACAACCCTTTGCAAAATGTTGGGTATCTATTTGATATCACAAAACGGAACCAAAACATATAATAATGTGTTGTTCTTTGCCCGGTGGTCCCCTTTAATTTTTTAGTCTGTCCTACCCTCGCACACGTTACCCAATATTAGTTAATACTTTTAAGGGCCGGTCATACTTGCGGTAGTGGACGTATAGTTGAACGTAGTGGTGGCTAACGTTGTTGATCGTAGTTGAACGAAGTTGAAGGTAGTTGAACGTACTAGCATCCGTATCGTACCGTAGTTGTCTGTGATGCTAACTTGGTATTAACTCGGGGGAGCCGTGATCTTCGATTTAATTTTTGAACATGTTCAAAAGAGCGGTACGTTAAAGGAATGATCCGTAGTAATAACGTAGTCTAACGTAGTCTAACGAAGTCTGGTGTAGTCTAACGTACTTCGTTACGTACTTAAATGTACTCTAGCATACTCTAACGTACTTTACCGTGCACAAAACCAGCATCGACAGTCTTGATCCAGACATGTTTAATTAAAAAAATAAGACAAATTTCACAGACCTGCTATGTTTGAAAAACAAGCGCAATGGCCGTACCACACCACCGGTTGGCTGTTATACTCCATGCGGAGTTGCTATTTACCGTAGTTTGACGTTCTTTAGCGTAGTCCAGCGTAGTGGCTACCGCAGTCTCTCGTACTCAAGCGTAGTCAGACGTACCACTCCGTACCTGTCCGTGAGCAAGCCCTACCCACATTAGCGTAGTCTAGCGTAGTTTAATGTACTTAAACGTAATTATCCGTACCCTTCCGTGGCCAACCACCGTACCTTTACGTAATTCAATGTAGTTCCACGTTGTTCAATTTAGTTTAACCTAGTTTAACGTACTTACACCACGTCTGACCCACATTAAATTACCCTACGGATCACTACGTCCACTACCGTAAGTATGACCGGCCCTTTACAGTATTACACTACGTTAGTCTAGGTTAGACTTCGCTTTAGTACGTTATCATCACGGATGCCTCTAACGTATCACTCTTTTGAACATGTTCCAAATTTAAATCAAAGATCACGGCTCCCCTGAATTAATAGCAAGTTAGCATCACGGACAACTACGGTACGGTACGGGTGGCGAAACGTTCAACTACCTTCAACTACGTTCAACCGTTCAACTACGTTAGCCTCCTCTACGTTCAACTACGTCTTCTAACGTGAATGTGACCGGCCCTTTAAACAACACGGAGTAACATAGATGATCCCATACAGTGCCGGAGCGTCAGTCCTTGTTTATCCTTGTTGCATCCGTAAGTATGTGACACGCGCTGGCGCTAGTACAAAATACGCAAGTCTTAAAGGGACTTAGTAACATTGTCCAAATCCTCAAAATAAAATTTTAATTCTAGCGGTTCCCTCATACCTTGTTGTATTCGTATTAACAATAAAATCATGGGACAGGTTTCGGTTTTTCAAATTTCCCTTTCGTTACAAAGATATGTACGATCAAAGTATTCAGATAAGAAAAACTCCGGGTGAGTTTTTCATCCCTGTACAAAGTGAATGCAGTGAGTTAGTGAATATCACCCAATATCACTTTGCATTTTCGCTCATTACTTGGCCATGCAATGTCCATTTGACTTGAAATTTTCACACAATACCCTGTGGACATATGAGATAACAGCACTATACATTGCATCAACCATTCATCACTTTTTGCACATGCCAACAAAGTTACTAGATCCCTTTAAGGTAGATGGAGGGAAGGTCAATGTTTTAGTTCACCAATAATTCCACAATACACACCTGTACACCTGTTCACACAGAGTGAACCCGGAGCCCACGGAAGCTAAGCACAGAGGTGTGAATACAGAGAGGTACGATGTCTGTAGCAACAAGGACGTTGCCAGAGAAACAAATTAATTATAATTTTGTTTTTGTAATGACACCTTCTTGATTGATTAAATATAGAAAAGACAAGCTAAATCTGTTCCTATGCCTGTCTTTTCTATTTGTTTTTTCTTTATGCTTGTTATATGAATTATTATGTTGATTTAATTTTCTCTCTTTATATGTAGCTTATTTATTAGTCGTTTGTAATGTGCAAACTGAGGTTGCCTACCCTGTATCTTGTATTGATATAAGACATGAATAAGAAAATAAATTAATAAACTAATACATTTATAAAATAAATATCCAATGATTTCAAGCGCTATAGTGAAACACAACGAGTACAAATTGGGGACTTCACATCCCGGTAGTGTCACTACACATTGGCCGTGGACACGCATGATTGTTCACAATTTCGAGTGAAAAGGGGTCTTTTTCGCATGTGAACGCGATATATAGTTGCACGCGGAAATGGACAAATATAGGGTCATGACGATGTTCGCGAAGTATGAAATTGAGGTATCTGTTTGTGATGGCTACAAGGTTTATTTTTATGCACGATGTTCGCGAGATGTAAAACATTTCGCGAGGGTACAAGTTTTTTTTATTCGTGTACTTAAAATCGTGAAAAAAGAGGGTCTTTGTCAAGTATGTACCTGAAATGCAAAAATTAGAGTCTCTTTTAAAGGCCACTTTGTACTCGTTTTAGCGATAAAGAGGGGTCTTTTTTTCTAAAAAAATTCTTGAAACCCTGCGAAATAGGGGGCCATTTTCAACCTCTGAATACGAGGTGACACCGCCAGGCTTCACATCCACGGATGCAACACGGATGAACTGAACAATAGGATTTGTGTCCCCGAAGGACGCCCAACACGGAGCTCCCGGTGGCTACATAGGAGTACACGGTACTTATTATACAGATAGATTTCATCCGTAAACGTCCGTGGGGAAGACCGCGCGTGTTTATTTTTTTCCCCCGGATCATCTTCACGACGCTGATGCGCCCAAGCCTAAAGGGCCGGTCATATTTACGTTAGTGGACGTAGTGATCCGTAGGGTAAAATACCGTGGGTCAGACGTGGTGTAAGTACGTTAAACTAGGTTAAACTACGTTGAACTACGTTAAGGTACGGTGATGAGCCACAGAAGGGTACGGATAAGAACGTTCAAGTATGTTAAACTACGCTAATACGGGTACAGCTCGCTCACAGACAGGTACGGAGTGGTACGTCTGACTACGCTTGAGTACGATAGACTACGGTAGCCACTGCTCTAGACTACGCTAAACTACGCTAAAGAACGTCTAACTACGGTATATTTAGCAACTCCGCACGGAGTATAACAGCCAGCCCGCAGTGTGGTATACGGCCATAATTGCGCGCTTGTTTCAAACAGAGAGAAACATGCCTGGACCAAGGAGGTCTAAGCATTCTAAGAAAAGTGCTGATGCTGGTTTGGTGCACGCGCACTGGCGTACTGGTGGGGGAGGGAGGAGAGACAGTCAAGGGGGTGGATGATGGAGAAAGTATGGAACCAGGAAATAGCAGTGGTTCCGTAAGTGGTGGACATTAATTGCTTTGTTTATGAATTACACAACCCTTTGCAAAATGTTGGGTATCTATTTGATATCACAAAACGGAACCAAAACATATAATAATGTGTTGTTCTTTGCCCGGTGGTCCCCTTTAATTTTTTAGTCTGTCCTACCCTCGCACACGTTACCCAATATTAGTTAATACTTTTAAGGGCCGGTCATACTTGCGGTAGTGGACGTATAGTTGAACGTAGTGGTGGCTAACGTTGTTGATCGTAGTTGAACGAAGTTGAAGGTAGTTGAACGTACTAGCATCCGTATCGTACCGTAGTTGTCTGTGATGCTAACTTGGTATTAACTCGGGGGAGCCGTGATCTTCGATTTAATTTTTGAACATGTTCAAAAGAGCGGTACGTTAAAGGAATGATCCGTAGTAATAACGTAGTCTAACGTAGTCTAACGAAGTCTGGTGTAGTCTAACGTACTTCGTTACGTACTTAAATGTACTCTAGCATACTCTAACGTACTTTACCGTGCACAAAACCAGCATCGACAGTCTTGATCCAGACATGTTTAATTAAAAAAATAAGACAAATTTCACAGACCTGCTATGTTTGAAAAACAAGCGCAATGGCCGTACCACACCACCGGTTGGCTGTTATACTCCATGCGGAGTTGCTATTTACCGTAGTTTGACGTTCTTTAGCGTAGTCCAGCGTAGTGGCTACCGCAGTCTCTCGTACTCAAGCGTAGTCAGACGTACCACTCCGTACCTGTCCGTGAGCAAGCCCTACCCACATTAGCGTAGTCTAGCGTAGTTTAATGTACTTAAACGTAATTATCCGTACCCTTCCGTGGCCAACCACCGTACCTTTACGTAATTCAATGTAGTTCCACGTTGTTCAATTTAGTTTAACCTAGTTTAACGTACTTACACCACGTCTGACCCACATTAAATTACCCTACGGATCACTACGTCCACTACCGTAAGTATGACCGGCCCTTTACAGTATTACACTACGTTAGTCTAGGTTAGACTTCGCTTTAGTACGTTATCATCACGGATGCCTCTAACGTATCACTCTTTTGAACATGTTCCAAATTTAAATCAAAGATCACGGCTCCCCTGAATTAATAGCAAGTTAGCATCACGGACAACTACGGTACGGTACGGGTGGCGAAACGTTCAACTACCTTCAACTACGTTCAACCGTTCAACTACGTTAGCCTCCTCTACGTTCAACTACGTCTTCTAACGTGAATGTGACCGGCCCTTTAAACAACACGGAGTAACATAGATGATCCCATACAGTGCCGGAGCGTCAGTCCTTGTTTATCCTTGTTGCATCCGTAAGTATGTGAAAGGGGTTTTAGACATGTTATTGATGTAGCTTGATTAATCATGGTAATCCTACAGTCTGCATCGTTGCACATTAACCGGAAGGTATACAACTTTTCTATTGTTATAAAGGTGCAAATGTGCACCTATAAAGGTGCTGCCAGTGTGCAAAAGTGACCCATGTTTTCTTAGTGTGTACATATGCGCAATGAGAAACACAATCACTACAGTATTGTTTGTTATTCATAACTATTTGTGGATATTTCAACCATTTCTGATTTTTGTTCAAATTTTACAGTAGGCTAAGTTTGTTTGTTCTCTAGTTCCTCTTAAAAAGTCGTTTCTTGAAGCGCCCTCTAAACCAAAACTGAACCATCCCTTTAATAATCAATGATATTATGTTCCTTTGTCTTGGTTTTACTCTACTGTAAATGTTGAGTGACATTCGGTCCTTACAAATTAATGAAACGTCCACAAAATGTCGCTATAATAAAAGGCGCGATGACATTGAAAACAAAAACCGAAACGGACATTCACGGTGAGCTCACATCT
>JBAMJV010006164.1:0-31716 GCA_037951105.1 Echinarachnius parma
GGCCGAGCCGCGGCTCGGCCCGGCCCTGCACTGTAAACGGGGTCTTAATTATACAAAACTTACCGCAGCATCGGCAAACTTCACTGAGATGATCTTGGAAGCCATATCGATGCTGTAACTGGGATCCCCAGGAACTATCAAGATCCCTCCTGGTCCTGACACCTCGACATCCACCAGGGAATTAACAGCCCATGTTACTGAGAAGACGGTGTCGTTTCCCAGATCGGCATCGATGATAACGGGCACGATCACGAAGCCAGGATTGATGGAGATCGACAGGTCAGCATTCAATATCTTGATTTTGAATTGTTATCATTCATTTACATGAAAGAAACAATAGAAAATCAGTTAGGTTATTCATTTGTGGAGAAGATTTATGGAGAAGATTCAACAGAATATGTTAACGTACATAATTATGATACTTTTCGACTCGTGTCACATTATACAGTTGTTAACTGGTGGTTGGGGGAATATCACGGAATGTTCCATCCGAGAGATTTTAAATGCTATTGAGGGAAGATTATAAGTCCCGAGACGAAGTCGAGGGATTTATTTTCTTCACGAAATAGTATTTAAAATCGCGAGGGAACATTCCAAGATTTTACCGACAACAAAGTTAACAACTGTTATATCATCTGTTATATTCACCGTGCATTGAAACTGAAATCAGTCAAACAAAACATACGATGTATGCATTTGGTTCTCATTGTGACGTCATAATACAATCTCTTTTGCATCGCGCGCCATGCGGGTGATATACCCATAGAAGTAGTATAGTATACCTCTCTGGCCATGTGTCATACAAAACTGACATGCCAATCACGTGACCGTGTTTAGCCAATCAATGACGCGTATTTTACTAAGTCAGATGATATCAAGCAAATAACCATCGACTGGGAGGGTGATGGCAAAACTATACGTGCCGAGGTGATCTGCGAAGGTACTATCATGCCGAGGCGTAGCCAAGGCATGATAGTTATATTACCTTCGCAGGTCACCGAGGGATATAAAATATTTTAACCTTGCAGTCTAGATTGAAAGCGGCGAATTGTGAAAGCAGGGTAATATTCATCTTTGCAGTTGCGTTCATGCAAACCTAGTCCCTGAATAAAAACGAGTTTGCATACAGTTCAGATTTGAGTTTGCTCTTAGTCAAATAGTGTTATTTTTAATGAAACGTGTTTTGAAAGGGGTGATCGAATGGCACAAACCTGAAAGGGCACGGTAGTTGACGAACTTGTTCCAACATCCGGGCGTGTTGTGATCGTCGATTGGAACGCGCTGACGATGCACGATCCACTGTCAGCGTCGGGGCAGAAAGAAGGGATTCCATTTGTCATCGTGGACAGAGTCTCCATATCGGGGTCGGCCTGGTCGCGATGGCGATGGTGTCGATGATGACACCAGACGCGTCCACTGCATCGTAAGTATCGACGATATAAGGGGATGATCCTCCATATCCATCGCTTAGTAACAGCATATATCCACCGGCAGCGTAACTGCCAAGTACCTTTTGTACATGAAACAAAAATAAAACGGATAAAATAAAGCTCTAATGGGATCTAGTAACATTGTCCAAATCCACAACACTTACTTAGAACTCCAGTGGTTATCTCCTTGTTGTATTCGTATTATCAATAGATGCATGGAACACGTTTTGATGTTTTGAATTTCCCTTTTGTTAAAAAGATATGTACAATTGAAGTGTTCAGATATTGAATTGTTCACATCAGATTTATAGCTGTGTACAAAGTCAGTGTTATGAGTTAGCGAATATCACTTTGCATTTTTGCTCATTACTAGGACATACTGTATTATCGTCCATTTAACGTAATATTTTCACACATACCTAAGTGTGTATATCATATCACAAGAATACAAATTTGTATCAACCATCCATCACTTTTTGAACATGTCAACAAAGCTACTAGATCCCTTTAATATAATGTCTCTAAATTATCTAAATTGACTGGTGAAAAGACAATATCGTCTATAAGCGAAGAAAGCACGTTTTCTATGAATTTGTACGTTTAGCTTTAATTATTACACGACACTTTGGAACAATTATGATGTATTATGTTGTAGGCTATACTATCTTTTTCTTTTCCTTGTAGAACACATCGGCTAGTTTGAATTATTCAATTTACCTGAATCCTCTGTAGCACCCCGCTGCCTATATATGGAACATGCAATTTACCTGAATCCCCTGTTGCACCCCGCTGCCTATATATGGAACATGCAATTTACCTGAATCCCCTGTTGCACCCCGCTGCCTATATATGGAACATGCAATTTACCTGAATCCCCTGTAGCACCCCGCTGCCTATATATGGAACATGCAATTTACCTGAATCCCCTGTAGCACCCCGCTGCCTATATATGGAACATGCAATTTACCTGAATCCCCTGTAGCACCCCGCGCTGCCTATATCATACAATTTACCTGAATCTTCTGTAGCACCCCGCTGCCTATATATAGAACATGCAATTTACCTGCATCCCCTGTAGCACCCCGCTGCCTATGGAACATGCAATTTACCTGAATCCCCTGTAGCACCCCGCTGTCTATAAAACATGCAATTTACCTGAATCCCCTGTAGCACCCCGCAGCCTATCGCACCTTGCTGCCTATAGAACATGCAATTTACCTGATTCCCGGCCTGTTGCACTCCGCTGCCTATCATACAATTTACCTGAATCCTCTGTAGCACCCCGCTGCCTATAGAACATACAATTTACCTGAATCCCATGTAGCACCCCGCTGCCTATGGAACATGCAATTTACCTGAATCCCCTGTAGCACCCCGCTGTCTATAAAACATGCAATTTACCTGAATCCCCTGTAGCACCCCGCAGCCTATCGCACCTTGCTGCCTATAGAACATGCAATTTACCTGATTCCCGGCCTGTTGCACCCCGCTGCCTATCATACAATTTACCTGAATCCTCTGTAGCACCCCGCTGCCTATAGAACATACAATTTACCTGAATCCCATGTAGCACCCCGCTGCCTATCATACAATTTACCTGAATCCCCTGTAGCACCCCGCTGCCTATAGAACATACAATTTACCTGAATCATCTGTAGCACCCCGCTGCCTATAGAACATACAATTTACCTGAATCCCATGTAGCACCCCGCTGCCTATCATACAATTTACCTGAATCCCCTGTAGCACCCCGCTGCCTATATATGGAACATGCAATTTACCTGAATCCTCTGTAGCACCCGCTGTCTATAGAACATGCAATTTACCTGAATCCCCTGTAGCACCCCGCAGCCTATCGCACATTGCTGCCTATAGAACATGCAATTTACCTGATTCCCGGCCTGTTGCACCCCGCTGCCTATCATAAAATTTACCTGAATCCCCTGTAGCACCCTGCTGCCTATAGAACATACAATTTACCTGAATCCCATGTAGCACCCCGCTGCCTATAGAACATACAATTTACCTGAATCCCATGTAGCACCCCGCTGCCTATCATACAATTTACCTGAATTCCCTGTAGCACCCCGCTGCCTATTGAACATGCAATTTACCTGAATCCTCTGTAGCACCCCGCTGCCTATATATCGAACATGCAATTGACCTGAATCCCCTGCAGCACCCCGCTGCCTATGGAACATGCAATTGACCTGAATCCCCTGTAGCACCCCGCTGCCTATGGAACATGCAATTTACCTGAATCCCCTGTAGCACCCCGCTGCCTATAGAACATGCAATTTACCTGAATCCCCTGTAGCACCCCGCAGCCTATCGCACCCTGCTGCCTATAGAACATGCAATTTACCTGATTCCCGGCCTGTTGCACCCCGCTGCCTATCAAACAATTTACCCGAATCCTCTGTAGCACCCCGCTGCCTATATATGGAACGTGCAATTGACCTGAATCCTCTGTAGCACCCCGCTGCCTATATATCGACCATGCAATTTACCTGAATCCCCTGTAGTACCCCGCTGCCTACAGAACATACAATTGACCTGAATCCTCTGTAGCACCCCGCTGCCTATAGAACATGCAATTTACCTGAATCCCATGTAGCACCCCGCTGCCTATCATACAATTTACCCGAATCCTCTGTAGCACCCCGCTGCCTATAGAACATACAATTGACCTGAATCCTCTATAGCACCCCGCTGCCTATAGAACATACAATTTACCCGCATCCCCTGTAGCACCCTGCTGCCTATAGAACATACAATTGACCTGAATCCTCTGTAGCACCCCGCTGCCTATAGAACATACAATTTACCCGAATCCCCTGTAGCACCCCGCTGCCTATAGAACATACAATTGACCTGAATCCTCTATAGCACCCCGCTGCCTATAGAACATACAATTTACCCGAATCCCCTGTAGCACGCCGCTGCCTATAGAACATACAATTGACCTGAATCCTCTGTAGCACCCCGCTGCCTATAGAACATACAATTTACCCGAATCCCCTGTAGCACCCCGCTGCCTATAGAACATACAATTTACCTGAATCCCCTGTAGCACCCCGCTGCCTATAGAACGTGCAATTGACCTGAATCCTCTGTAGCACCCCGCTGCCTATAGAACATGCAATTTACCTGAATCCCCTGTAGCACCCCGCTGCCTATATATGGAACGTGCAATTGACCTGAATCCTCTGTAGCACCCCGCTGCCTATATATCGAACATGCAATTTACCTGAATCCCCTCTAGTACCCCGCTGCCTATGGAAGTCCCTCCGCCAGGAGATATCGGTAAGCTATCGACGAGGTCGTGCCTCGTCTCATCATCGATGATCATGGTTAAGTGAGCGTAGGTTATGGCGGAAGAAGTAAAACCAACGATGCCAAGCTGGCTTCCGTCGGGTATGATGTAGAGGATGTACTCCACCGATGACTGGATCAGCTTCACGAAGCGGTTATAACTCTGTCGTTCAAAACAATCATCATCATCTTCACAATTAACATATAGGGTATTAGTAGTATTATTCTTATTACATTACTATTCGAAAGGAAATGTGCTCGATATTTAATTAATAATAATGATATACTAGATTTATATAGCGCATATCACAATTGATAATCATCTCTATACAGTATGTGCTTTACAATTGATATCAATAATAATTAAATAGTATTAGTAGTAGTAGTAGTAGTAGTAGTAGTAGTAGTAGTAGTAGTAGTAGTAGTAGTAGTAGTAGTAGTAGTAGTAGTAGTAGTAGTAGTAGTTAGAAGTAGTAATTCAATAACTACTATAGTTGTTGTTATTATTTTTTTGTTATTATTATTATTTGTGTTGGTTGTAGTATAGGTACTAATTGAAGAGTAGTAGTACTAGTAGTAACCCTAATTGAAGAAGTAGTAGTAGTAGTAGTAGTAGTAGTAGTAGTAGTAGTAGTAGTAGTAGTAGTAGTAGTAGTAGTAGTAGTAGTAGTAGTAGTTGTAGTAGTAGTAGTAGGTAGTAGTAGTAGTAGTAGTAGTAGTAGTAGTAGTAGTAGTAGTAGTAGTAGTAGTAGTAGTAGTAGTAGTAGTAATATAAGTAGTAGTAGTAGTAGTAGTAGTGGTAGTAGTAGTAGTAGATAATTATAGAATAGAAGAGGGAATATTATATTCATGAAATATTGTTCTTGTTGCATTGTACGTACATTACTTTCATGGTTGACACTTAGATTGTATAATCCTTATTGTGATTACACTGGTTTTGAGCTAACGAAACGAAAGCATGCATCTTTTCAGCCTCATGAACATAAAACAGATTATGAAACTATGGTCGATATATTTTGCACCATTGTCTCATCATCAAATCTGTCTGTACAGTACATAGCAAGTACGAAGGTCAAGACGATGAAGTCAATAAACTGAGGTTGAAAGCTTGTTTCAAATGAAGGGGGGCCAAAGGGGGTGATATGCTCTGGCCCCCTTGCCCGCCCCAAATTGATTAAGAAAGACAGGTCCGTACCCAGGGTTTTTCAAGGGGGGGGGGGGGGGGGGGGTCGTCAACCAGACTGATCGTGCCCGAGCCAACTGGTTTACATGGCCGAAACCAATAGAAAAGGGGTTACATCTACCATGCATTCCCTTTTTTGTTAGTAAAAAATAATATTAACTGATATGATCCATTTCATCATTATTTTATCTTTTCATTTTATCTTATTGTTTTGCATTTGACTAAAATCAAATTGCGTGGATTGGGGAAGAATGGATTTAAATTGACTAACGTGACTGTGCGATATTAACGAGTTACGTGTACCGTTTTTTGCGACGTGAATGGGGGGGGGGGGGTCTTGCCCCCTCCTCAATCCATTTACCCACGGAGCGCCACTAATACTCACCCCCATACTACCACTGGTGTCCAATACGAGCACGACACTGCGATGAGCGGGGGCCTGAATGATGTCAAACACGGGCGTTGTATCACGGACATCGTCTTGGGGGCCTTCTACAAAGTCGTTGGTTTTCTCCCTCATGACCCTCCACGCGCTCCATCCTTTGCAGTGCTTGTTTTGAAGGCTGGGCGACTCGGCGTTGTGCACACTACTTGGATCAGATGTGTCGTCATCACAAAATCCAACGATCTTAAACAAGATATAGAAATATAATGTTATATTAAATCAATCGTCTGAATTTAATTTAATTTAATTCAGGATAGAGATGGCTATCTTTATTTGTCACGTCCTATAATTGTTTTCCATCAATTGTAGTCACAGAAACATTTTTTTCTCTTAACCCTAAAATGTCTGGGCGTGTTCGAATCTTCAAAAGACTACCCCCCCCCCCCCCCCCCCCGAGATCTCGGTGATTACGCGCCCGATCGCGACCGAATTTGGTTTGCGCATATTTCCCAATGTACAACAATCCATATAATTAAACTAACAACATTTCCATTAATATGCAAATTAGAGCTAATTACGTATGTAAATATGTTATTTTTATATTTTTCTTTTTTTTTTGGTTTACTTTTACCATTGTATGTATATTTAATGTTTTGAAAAGTTGATTAGGGTGATCAGTTTATATTTTGTACAATTAATGAGAAAAAAAAATTAGTCAGTGCAATTAGTTAGTGAATATCAGTTTGCATTTTCGTGCAATTACTAGGTCGTATTTTTATGACATTCATTTACAATGCAATTTTTTACACATAACACAGTGCAGATATCATATCACAGAAATACACATTTTATCAACCTTTGTCAGTTTTTGCATGTTTACTGGAATTAAATAAAGAAGGAGAGTTTCGTTGTTTTGTTCCTGTCATCACCCTATATGTATCACAGGTGTTTCTTCTGTGTATACTAACTGCTGAGCGACTGGAAGCTATTCAGACTGCTCGCACGGGATGGGTCGTCGTATAATATTTCAATCTTAACTTGAACTGAAAAGGAAAATATTCATAGCTTAAAATATCAATCGCTATATATTCCTGTATATTTTTCAATAAGGCTTTTCTCATTCACTTTCATCTCCTAAAATTATTTGTTTACTTCTTCATGCATATTACTGCCAATCCTCCTACCCTTTCTATCCCTTCATTTTATTCTTTATTTTCCCCCTTCTTTTTCGGGTTTTAGCAAAGAGGATGAGAGACAATACTGTTTTCGTTGGGAGCATTCAAAATAAAGACATTGTTTATTCTGCTTTTCTTCTTGTGTTCCATCATTTCGTCCTTTCTTTCCTTCCTATTCTCCCTTTCCATCTTCATCATTGTTATATTTGTATTTCCCTATATTCTCATCATCATCTCACTGCTTCGTTATTTCTAAATTAATTCATATGTTGGTGACGTCCTTACCGAGTTCACACTGGTGTGAAAGAGCAGGGATTCCTACCGAGTTTACACTGGTGTCAAAGAGCAGTGAGTCCTTACCGTGTTGACACTGGTGTCAAAGAGCATTGAGTCCTTACCGAGTTGACACTGGTGTCAAAGAGCAGTGAGTCCTTACCGAGTTGACACTGGTGTCAAAAAGCAGTGAGTCCTTACCGAGTTGACACTGGTGTCAAAGAGCAGTGAGTCCTTACCGAGTTGACACTGGTGTCAAATAGCAGTGAGTCCTTACCGAGTTGACACTGGTGTCAAAGAGCAGTGAGTCCTTACCGAGTTGACACTGGTGTCAAATAGCAGTGAGTCCTTACCGAGTTGACACTGGTGTCAAATAGCAGTGAGTCCTTACCGAGTTGACACTGGTGTCAAATAGCAGTGAGTCCTTACCGAGTTGACACTGGTGTCAAAGAGCAGTGAGTCCTTACCGAGTTGACACTGGTGTCAAAAAGCAGTGAGTCCTTACCGAGTTGACACTGGTGTCAAAGAGCAGTGAGTCCTTACCGAGTTGACACTGGTGTCAAATAGCAGTGAGTCCTTACCGAGTTGATACTGGTGTCAAAGAGCAGTGAGTCCTTACCGAGTTGACACTGGTGTCAAATAGCAGTGAGTCCTTACCGAGTTGACACTGGTGTCAAAGAGCAGTGAGTCCTTACGAGTTGACACTGGTGTCAAATAGCAGTGAGTCCTTACCGAGTTGACACTGGTGTCAAAGAGCAGTGAGTCCTTACCGAGTTGACACTGGTGTCAAATAGCAGTGAGTCCTTACCGAGTTGACACTGGTGTCAAAGAGCAGTGAGTCCTTACCGAGTTGACACTGGTGTCAAAGAGCAGTGAGTCCTTACCGTATTCACACTGGTGTCGAAGAGCAGTGAAGCGGTGGCAGTCTGTCCCTCTTCATCTGGTACGAAGACGCAGTCTCTCTCGAAGCTAGTGCTGAATGGCTTCTGTTTGCACACGTTTCCATGGTTACCATTATTAGTGTTCTTCAAGACCTGTCCCTGGATCTCACGAGAGCACCGCGTGCCTTCAATGGTGCTAGGCCCACCCCTCTCACCGGGGCGGCTGTACCCAGGCAGTGCTTCAAGGTCGTAGTGCGATTCGTCGTAATACTCTTCGAACAGTCCCCATCGGTAGAATGCCCACTGTTGCACAAGAACTTTGTCTGCGGGTAAAGGAAAACAATACACGATAAATCTAAAAAGCAAAGCGTGTAAAGGAAATCAATACACGATAAAACTAAAAAGCATAACGACTAACAAGCCCAAATGAGTGTAAATCTAAATAATTTATAATCCTGAAAAAAGAGAAGTAAGTGAATATGTCAACAATTTGGAATTGTCTTTATACTTAAAGGGATAGTTGAGTTCTGGTAAGGAGAGTACAGTTTTAGTGAAACTGAATTTTAGTAACCAAAACCTGCATCATTACATTACAAACTAATAGTTATAACTAGAAAGGAACACAAAATTACAAATGACGTAGTAAAGATCATGTTATCATTCAAAAAGAGCCGTTAAAACGTAAGAGGGCGCTCTCTAAACACTCATCGGTTTCAACCATTTTGAATAAAATATTGTGCATGTGATGCTTTGTTGAAATATTGATTAGATAGAGAAATAACCAACAACTATTTAAATACCTATTTTGTAACTTTTTTAAAAGAGGAAGCATTTTTTTTGAATTTTTAACGGCTGGTTCAAAATTCTCTAATAAACCCGGGGCCCCGGGTTTATTACAAATTGTTATATTTATGGATATTTCAGCCGTTTCTGAACCGATTTTGATCAAACAAAGATGATTTTATTGTTTAAATATTATGCTCTTTCAAATTTTACACTCAGTTTTTCATTACCTCACAAACCAATTAAGTAGTCTAGCGCCCTCTCTACCAAAACTCAACTTTCCCTTTAAGTAGCGTAGATAAGTTTTGAGAAGTGGGGAATGATCCTTGAACCAGATATATGACCATGGGATAATGTGAGACAGCGGAGCGACCGAGCGGGGTGATGGTGTGTCCCCCATCCCACTGTTTTGCAATTTTGACTTGAAATTATGCAAGCTAACGCTTACATTGGAATTTTACTTGACCTGTACTATAATCTGAGAAGGGAGTTATAACCCTTACCCTCTCCCACAAGGATAAAGGAATGAAACTGGTGAGAAAACTGCATTTTAATAGAATTATAATTCAACGACAATATCGGCACTGTGTTAGTAAATAAGAATTTAAGTGCGATAAAGTAAATTATCAATAAAATTATATCAAGGTTTGTGTACTGTATATAAACATAAATATTTTATTTAGCACACATTGCAGTGCGAAGAGGGTTAGGTCTAGACCTTTAGGTGGACTGACATTTTGGTCATTAACAGGGGTCAGTGGGCGGAGCTCCATGACGCTTTTAGATGTTTAAAAAGTTAACACTTTGAAGACATATAAAAGGGATAAAATAATAAGTATATTAATGGCTTATTATGGGCATTCACTGCAAATTCTGAATGACAAGGTACATATTGACCGAGTTCAAAGGTCACACGGTTCATCAGGTCCATTAGGGACCTTAGCGGGGATGTATCTAGGGGGAAAGACCGAAGAAGCTTTTTGATCTTGGAAATTTAAGAAGTCGGAAGATGAGAGTTTATGAGGGATAAGAGTTATGTCAACTGTTTAATTCAAACATATCTAAGACACTTTTGTCAAATTGGCCGCCTCCGTTATGCTAAAAGTGCGACAGGAAATGCCTTGTATGGAGACAAAATACAGAATCACAATTATAATAGGTGCCACAGCCTCCAACTGAAAGAGGGGAAGAAATGCCCTCATCCGCCCTGCCGCCTTCAAAATAGTAATGCATTTAATTGTAGAGGCCACTCCTCACAAATGTGTCAGGCTGGAGATATCCTTCTTTTCACAGAACCCATGCTTGATGCTCGTGTGTTATATCAGCAAGTATTATTCAATCGTACATTATTATTATTGATAATTGTAATAACATTATCATTATCACGGCACAATTTTTGTTTTTGTGAGGTAATGAAAAACTGAGTGTCAAATGTTAAAGAGTATACAATTTTAATGACAGAATAAACTTTATTTGTTCAAAAGCGGTTCAGAAACAGCTGAAATATCTATGAATATATCCGTTCGGAATAAATCTAGGGCCCCAGATTTATTCGATAACTAGACAAAAATATATATAAAATGCTTACACTTTTTTTTTTTTTTTCAAAAGAGGTTTTTAAATAGTTGTTGATGATCTCGCTATTTGATCCTTATTTTAACAAAACATCACATGCACAATTTTAAAAATAAAAAATGGCTGAAACCAATAAGTTTTTTGAGAGCGCCCTCTTGAGTTTAACGCCTCTGTTTGAATGATAACAGGCTTTTTACTTAGTTGCTTGTAATTTTGTATACGTTTCTAGCATTGTGGAGTTATAACTATTAGTTTGTATAGTTTGCAATGTTATGGTGCAGGTTTCAATTACTAAAATTCAGTTTGACCAAAACTGTACTATCCCTTTAAGGCTAATTGCAAATCAATTATAAAAAAATATCAATCAAAATATATTAAGAATTATGATATGGCAGTGCAATAATATATCTACTAAATTAATATTTTCATTCATATTTACAATAAAACATTAGAAATAACAATTCAATCATAATATGGCGTTAATTCAATACATTCCATTTATTACATCCTAATATGAAAAGCAAAACTATACAAATGGTAATGAAAAATGAGTCCAAGTACTGCATTGACAATTTTACTGCAAAAGTGTCCATTCTGTGTGAAAATTAGAGACATCCATCACTTCTTGGGTGACTGAGCTCAGCTTACTTCAAAAGTCACAAAAACATGCGCATGCCTGTACATTGTTGTGAAACATTATGGTTTGTGAAACAATGCTGTTTGTCATTCCATCCATTTTAATTTGTTCATGTGATTAATTAAATTTTCTTTTTTTGTGGTTAAACAGTGCTATTTGAAATGTCTAAATTCTCAATTAACTGCAATACTGATATTACTTTGGCGAATTTCGAAATATGGTCTTTGTGTCCAGTCAACCATAATATAATGGTTAACTTTTATTTTTACATATAATTTTCTTAACAACCATATACAATTTAAGCAAGACGAAATCTTGAAACAATTCTTGATTACGACATAATGAACATTTTTTTCGGGGGATCTTACTTTTTGTGTTAGGTTTAATACTGGTAAGGAATATTTAATGGTTTAATAAGTACATGGTTCTTAAATGATGAGTGTGGATAAGGTCTCACCAGGCGGTCCTATTAGATCTTCAAGATGATCTGCATCTAGGATGTAGGTTGGTGTTATATGCATGGCCAACCCTTCCTTTCCGCACCCAAACGGGTTTTCAACGTACGGCCTGTCGTTGTCATATTCGTGAATGACGACGTTGGCGGTTTCGAACGATTCGGTCATGGCGACTCCGTAGTCGGGTTTTCTAGACCAACTGGCAGGAACCAGAACTTTGATTTTGCCCCAGTGGACGTGCCTCCTTGTGGCCTGGTACAGACGCTCTGAAGCCGATGTGAAAGCTGCCTGTTTTACGTAGGAATTGAAGAAAAATTAAACTCATTGGCCCGAATTCACATCAGTGGCTCAACTTTGAGCATGGCCTAAAAAGACAAAGACTACCAGTAACCAGTTAACCCACTTTGCACCAACAGATCTATTGTCGCGTTGCTATAAACCCCGGATATATTCTAATGGTTTCCTGACATTATCCAGTCAATCCCTTGAGTTCTGATTATAGGCATCAGAAAAATGGGCCCTTTAAAATTCAGTCATAGTATAGTCTGTCATCAATCAAATTGTGTCCTGGATCATCCTGAACATTGTTTTACTGGTGACCTGTTATACTATGACTGAATTTAAAAGGGCCCATTGTCCTGATGCCTATAATCAGAACTCAAGGTATTGACTGGATAATGAAAGGAAACAATTAGAATATCTCCGGGGACCATAATTACAAGACAATAGGTCTGCTGGTGCAAAGTGTTACCGGTTAGAGTCTTTGTCTTTTTAGGCCAGGCTCAAGTTGAGCCACTGATGAGAATTCGGGCCATAGTTTTAATTTCGCAATTTTACATGTTTTAAAATTAAAATGAAAAAGAGCTCATAGAAAGGTTTTTTCCCCTTACATTCATGTCCAGGACATTCATATAAATATCTACAAGCTCTAGTGTTTACCCTTTCTTACATTCATGTCCATGCCATTCAGAGAACTGATCTACAAGCTGTAATCTTTCGTATTCCTTACATTCATGTCCAGGACATTCATAGAACTTATCTACAAGCTCTAATCTTTCCTATTCCTTACGTTCATGTCCATGACATTCATTGAACTTATCTACTACTTCTGATCTTTCATATTCCTTACATTCATGTCAGTGACATTCATATAACTTGTCTATAAGCTCTAATCTTTCATATTCCTTCCATTCATTTCCATCACATTCATAGAACTTATCTTCAATCTCTAATCTTTACTCTTCCTTACATCCATGTCCATGACATTCATATAACTTCTCTAAAAGCTCTAATCTTTACTCTCCCTTACATTCATGTCCAGGACATTCATAGAACTTATTTACTAGCTCTAATCTTTCCTATTCCTTACATTCATGTCCATGACATTCATAGAACTTATCTACTAACTATAACATTTCCTATTCCTTACATTCATGTCCATGCCATTCATAGAACTTATCTACTAACTCTAATATTACCTATTCCTTACATTCATGTCCATGCCATTCATAGAACTTATCTAAAAGCTCTAATCTTTACTCTCCCTTACATTCATGTCCATGCCATTCATAGAACTTATTTACTAGCTCTAATCTTTCCTATTCCTTACATTCATGTCCATGCCATTCATAGAACTTATCTACTAACTATAACATTTCCTATTCCTTACATTCATGTCCATGCCATTCATAGAACTTATCTACTAACTATAATCTTCCATATTCCTTACATTCATGTCCATGACATTCATAGAACTTATCTACTAACTATAATCTTCCATATTCCTTACATTCATGTCCATGACATTCATAGTACTTATCTACTAACTATATATAACATTTCCTATTCCTTACATTCATGTCCATGCCATTCATAGAACTTATCTACTAGCTCAAATCTTTCCTATTCCTTACGTTCATGTCCAGGACAATCATATAACTTGTCTACAAGCTGTTATATTTACTCTTCCTCACATTTATGTCCATGACATTCATAGAACTTGTACTAGCTCGAAACTGTTTCTTCTATTTTTTATATTTCCCTCAGGTTCTTACACTCTTCTATTGTGTCTATTAATTTTTTAATTTTTTTACTCCACACATATTCTTCAATATTCTGATTTACTGGTTACCATTATATAAATCAGGCCCTCCCACTTCCGGACTTGTTCTAATTAAATTAACTACGGTAAAGGCATACGTCATACCCTTTTTGCTTTGCACGAAAGGGTTTAAAGTTATATTTTTACCTTGAGATTCTCAACAATCGTGTCGTTTTCTTCGACATCGCGCTGAATAGCAATCAGTACATTTGAGTACGCTCCATTCTCGAGGTCGATGACATTCTTCTCCTGGCCGAAGACCTCGACTGGCGAACTAAGTAATATACCAAATATTCCAAGGAATAAAATATACATATTCCCCATCATTGCAATACCACAAACTTTGTGTCGTAGACAAGTACACTCTTGATTAAATAGTCAAGAATGTAAAACACAAAATAAAGGGCGATCACTTTAAAGCCTCTGTATCGGGAGATACATGAATTGATCGAACCATACAAATACCCAAAATGAGATAAGTACAAAAATGTTTTAAATTAATGATTGATAATGGACCTGTTTATTGACAGTTGTCAATGAGACAAGATCATCACCCTGTTCAAGGTACGATCTTGTTCAGAGAGACAAGTATTTCATCATAGACTGAAAGTCTTCCCTGAAAGTCCCCATAATTATTTCCTGCCAACTTTGTGTTTGCATTTTGATACCAAATTAGTCTATGATAAAACACTTGTCTCTCTGAACAAGATCGTACCTTGTACATGGTGATAATCTTTTGTCATTGACAACTGTCAATAAACAGGTCCATTTAAAAATATCAATCATTACTTCAAAAATTGCTTGTACTTATTTAATTTTGGGTAGTTGTATTATTCGATCAATTTATGTATCTCGCGATACAGAGGCTTTAAAGTGATCGCCCTTAAGTTTGTGTTTTACATTCTTGACTATTTAATTAAGAGTGTACTTGTCTACGAGACAAAGTTTGTGGTATTGCAATGATGGGGAATATGTGTATTGTATTTCTTGGAATCTTTGGTATATTACTTAGTTTGCCAGTCGAGGTCTTCGGCCAGGAGAAGAATGTCATCGACCTCGAGAATGGAGCGTACTCAAACGTACTGATTGCTATTCAGCGCGATGTCGAAGAAAACGACACGATTGTTGAGAATCTCAAGGTAAAAATATAACATTACAGACCCTTTTGTGCAAAGAGAAAAAGGTATGACGTATGCCTTTACCGTAATTAATTTAGAACAAGTCCGGAAGTGGGGAGGGCCGGTCTTATATAATAGTTACCAGTAAATCAGAATATTGAAGAATATGTGGAGTAAAATAAAAAGAAGACACAATAAGAAGAGTGTAAGAACCTGAGGAAAATAGAAGAACAGAAGATTAGAGGTAGTAGATAAGTTTATGATTGTAATGGACATAAATGTAAGGAAGATACCTTTTTATGGCTTTTTTTCCTTATCTAACAATAATGAGGTTCATTTTTTTCAATTCCTACGTAAAACAGGCAACTTTTACATCGGCTTCAGAGCGTCTGTACCAGGCCACAAGAAGGCACGTCCACTGGGGCAAAATCAAAATTCTGGTTCCTGCCAGTTGGTCTAGAAAACCCGACTACGGAGTCGCCATGACCGAATCGAAACCGCCAACGTCGTCATTCACGACTATGACAACGACAGGCCGTACGTGGAAAACCCGTTTGGGTGCGGAAAGGAAGGGTTGGCCATGCATATAACACCAACCTACATCCTAGATGCAGATCATCTTGAAGATTTAATAGGACCGCCTGGTGAGACCTTATCCATACTCATGATTTAAGAACCTTGTAGACCTACTCATTAAACCATTAGATATTCCTTACCAGTATTAAACCTAAAACAAAAAGTAATATCCCCCCAAACCCCCCCCCCCAAAAAAAAAGAACTGCTCATAATGTCGTAACCAAAATTGTTTCAAGCTTTTGTCTTGAATTAATTTTCTATGGTTGTTAAGAAAATGATATAACAATCTGATGGTTGACTGGACACAAAGGCCACATTTCGAAATTCGCAAAAGCAATTTCATTATTGCAGTTTATTGAGAATTTAAACATTTCAAATTGCACTGTTTTTCAAATAATAAATGTAAACAGATATTTAATCACATGTAAATTGAAGAAGAAAAAATTGATGGAATGTCAATCAGCATAGTTTCAGAAACCATAATGTTTCACAAGAATGTACAGGCATGCGCATGTTCTTGTGACTTTTGAAGTTGGGTCATTTTGTCTTTCAAGGGGTAGTTCAGTTTTGGTATACAGTGCACTGCTCGAAATAATTTTTTGTGAGATAATAAAAACTGAGTGTAACATTTGAATTAACATAAAATTTCAACGGCATAATATACTTTATTTGATCAAAATCGGTTCAGAAACGGCTGAAATAACAATGCATATATCCAATCGGAATAAATCTGGGCCAAGATTTATTTGAAGATTTTTAAAAGATTAAAAAAATGCTTACACTTTTCCAAATTTTCAAAAGAGGTTTTAAAATAGTTGTTGATGATCTCTCTATTCAATCATTATTTCAACAAAACATCACATGCATAATTTTGTAGGAATAATGGTTGAAACCAATGCTTTTTAGAGAGCGCCCTCTTGTGTTTAAATGGCTCTTTTTGAATGATAACATGCTTTTTTACTTATAGTCGTTTGTAATTTTGTATACATTACGAGCATGGTGGAGTTATAACTATTAGTTTGTAAATACTAATAGTTATAACTCCACCATGCTCGAAAGGTATACACAATTACACTAGGTAAAAACGACTAAGCAAAAACCCTGTTATCATTAAAAAAGAGCCGTTACAACTCAAGAGGGCGCTCTTTAAAAACTCATTGGTTTAAGCCATTTTTTCATACAAAATTGAGCATTTGACGTTTTGTTAAAATAATGATTCAATAGAGATATCATCAACAACTATTTAAAAACCTATTTAGATTTTTTCAAAGTAGTCTATAAGCTTTTTTTGCATTTTTCTAAAAAGTCAAAATGTCCCCCGGCCGGTAGACTTATAAATAAAATATCTCGAAATCAAATGTTTCAACTATGAGAGAGTTTGAAAGGGAATGATTCTCATTTTACATGTTTTATTCAAAGAACTGTCACATGGAATTAAAACCAACCAATTTAGTGTCAAGGGGCATTTTGGGAAGTACCAATACTCAAGTGTACCTTTAAGTCTCTTTTTTTCACACAGAATGGAAACTATAGCTGTACAATTTGTCGACGCAATACTTGGACTTATTCATTACCATTCGTATAGTTTTGCTTTTCATATCAGGATTTAATAAATTGAATTTATTGCATAATCGCCAAATTATGATTATATTTATTTTCTTATGTTTAATTGTAAATATGAATAATAATATAAATTTAGCAGATATATCATTGCACTACCCAATCATAATTAATATATTATAAATGATGTATTTTATAATTGATTTGCAATAAGCCTTAAGCTAAATATATTATGTCTTAGTATACCATAGAGCATCCCTTTTTAATTGTGTGTCAATGTGCGTTTATTTTCTTAGTGTACGAGATTTTGTACTTACATGTACATGAGTTATTATTATTTGTTTTTCTTTGATCTCTTACGAGGGACTTTATTTCAGAGTACAATATTTACATAGTTAGACAATTAATACAATTATAAACTAAAAGTGTTCTAATAGTTGACATATTCCTTTTACATTTCTTAATTTGTTGCGAAAGTAATAACAATGCAAATATTTTTAAAATTCTACTCTAACCTCCTTCCATAGTATGTTGGTTTTAAAATAATTGTTTGTATTATTATTCACAAATTCAACATATTTTTTTTATAAATGACAAACTCAGTAATATTAATAATAAAATGAATACACCAATTTTCATTTGGAAAATTGTGCACACCAATTATAATGACCTTTTGATCAATACGAACTATTATTTTATATACGTATGAAAAATCATATATTCTTTTATCTTCCAAAGGATTTTTAACGCTTTACAGCGTAATCACATGTGCAATGTTGTACTAACACAATTACAAACATCACATTTATTTTCATTCACTTTATTCCATTTAAATACATTTTCTTTCGAAGGTATTATTCTATGTAAGAGTTTGAAATTAAATTGCTTAATTTTGTTGATTGATATCTATTTCAACTTAAGTAATACAACATCATTCCATATAAAGTCCTCTGGTAATGCAAAATAGTCTTGCCAACAAATACAACATAGTGGCTTTGTTCGTTTCATTTTCATAGGAACAAAATAAAAATGTCTTGCTTTCATAGCATTTATATCTCGAATCTCCTGCTGATATTTCAAACAAATTCTCATTATCATTATTTTGCGGTGCTATATATTGTAGTTTCTCTATCCAACATTTTGGAAAAGACTTTTCAAATTTGACAAAGTTTAAATTATACAGTAAATTACTTGCTACAGGAAAAATATCTTTTAAATCACACCATTGACCGTTTTTAACTACGTCTTTTACTTTTATGATGCCTCAATTAATCCACGTTTGAAAATATAACATATCATCCTTAAACTTTATATTACTATTATACCACAACCCTTGGTTTTCTATGTCCGTTACTTGTAGCAGATCAATAAATCGTAATTTTTGTACTCCATATACAAACAAAATCCAAATAGAACGCGGGTAGCTTAAATTTGTTTGCAAGTAAAACAATATCTTTTGTATTATAATTACATTTTAATAACAATGGGAATCCCCAAATTTTACTTGTCCAATAAGAAAACCTAACAACACATAAGTTTCGGAAATAATATCGCTAGTGATATTCGTTTGTCTCGCAATGTATGGTCAACATTGAATCTGAAAGATCGCGACGTTTCGTATGCTACTGCAATACTTTGTCAAGTGATATTAAAGTAACGTAAAACACTCCTATTTATACTCTCATGCGGCTCCAAACCGCGTTATCTCGCATGAGCGAGTTGTTCCTAATTGGTCCATAACGGGCAAATTCTATTGGCCGGTGTACACGGGTGCTAAACCAATCTGGTTTTGAAAAATTTATGATTGAATGATACTTGCTGATATAACGCGCGAGCATCAAGCATGGGTTCTGTGAAAAGAAGGATATCTCCAGCCTGACACATTTGTGAGGAGTGGCCTCTACAATGCATTACAATTTTTCAAGGCGGCAGGGCGGATGTGGGCATTTCTTCCCCTCCTTCAGTTGGAGGCTGTGGCACCTATTAGGATTGTGTTTCTGTATTTTGTCTCCATACAAGGCATTCCCTGTCGCACTTTTAGCATAACGGAGGCGGCCAATTTAACAAAAGCTCCTTAGCTGTAAAAACAGTTGACATAACTCTTATCCCTCATATATAAACTCTCATCTTCCGACTTCTTAATTTTCCAAGATCAAAAAGCTTCTTTGGTCTTTCCTCCTAGATACATACCCGCTAAGGTCCCTAATGGACCTGATGAACCGTGTGACCTTTGAACTCGGTCAATATGTACCTTGTCATTCAGAATTTGTAGTGAATGCCCATGATAAGCAATTAATATACTTATTATTTTATCCCTTGTATATCTTCAAAGTGCTAACTGTTTGAAAAGCATATTGGTGTTCCGCCCACTGACACCGGGAGGGTGTTTCACAAAGAAATATTTTGTCATAATGACAAATTTTTATGGTGGCACTATGGTGGCATTATGGACATTTTGGTCGAATTGTGGCTAAGGTTTGGCCAAATTTGGGCCAAATTCGCATAAATTTGTCATACATTGGCCCAAATTACGCAAATTTTTTGTCAAAATGTCCCTATAATGCCACCATAAAATTTGACATTATGACAAATTGTCATAATGACAAAATATTTGCTTGTGAAACACCGTCCAGGCCTGTTAGCGAACCCTAACCCTAAGTCCACCTCAAGGTCTAGACCTAATCCTTTTCGTGCTGCATTGTGTGTTAAATCAAATGTTTATGTTTATATACAGTACACACACCTTGATAGTTGTTTCCTTATTTCCTTACACAGTGCCGATATTGTCGTTGAATTATAATTATATTAAAATGCAGTTTTCTCACCAGTTTCATTCCTTTATCCTTGTGGGAGAGGGTAAGGGTTATAACTCCCTTCTCAGATTATAGTACAGGTCAAGTAAACTTCCAATGTAAGCGTCAGATTGCATAACTTGCACAAATGCAAAGCTCCAAGTAGTGGGATAGGGGACACACCATCCCCTAGTTTAGATCCTGAACTGTGTTTCCTGATTTTACCCATCTACAGTATATGGTTTATTTCTATATTGTATATCAGTGGGTTTATCCCCCTATAGCGCGGCCAACGAGAGTTCTGCGAAACATCATTGATCACCAGATTAATGCTGTTGCGCAGAACTCTCGTTGGCGGTGCTATATGGGGATATACATGAAACACAGTTTAGAATCCTAACTAACTATCCCCCCGCTCGGTCGCTCCGCTGTTTCACTTGTCCCATGCTCATAATGGTTCACGGATTATTCCTTACATCTCAAATCAGATCTACGCTACTGATAATAAATGATGGCGATTTGGGTATAAAGGCAATTCCAATTTCTGCAAAATTCACTTTCTTGGCTTATTTTCAGAAGTATAGTAAATGGTTTACACGCATTTAAGATCGTTTGACGTTATGCTCTTTGCCATGTATTGTTTTATTTTACATGCAGACAAAGTTATTGTGCAACAGTGGGCATTCTACCGATGGGGACTGTTCGAAGAGTATTACGACAAATCGCACTACGCCCTTGGAGCACTGCCTGGGTACAGCCGTCCCGGTGAGAGGGGCGGGCCTAGCACCATTGAAGGCACGCGGTGTTCTCGTGAGATCCAGGGACAGATCGTGAATGGTAACCATGGAGACGTGTGCAACCAGAAGCCATTCAGCACTAGCTTTGAGAGAGACTGTGTCTTCGTACCAGATGAAGAGGGACAGACTGCCACCGCTTCACTGCTCTTTGACACCAGCGTAAACTCGGTAAGGACTCACTGCTCTTTGGCACCAGTGATTATTTGGTAAGGACCTACTGCACTTTGACACCAGTGTCAACTCGGTGAGGACTCACTGCTCTTTGACACCAGTGTCAACTCGGTGAGGACTCACTGCTCCTTGACACCAGTGTCAACTCGGTAAAGACTCACTGCTCTTTGACACCAGTGTCAACTCGGTAATGACTCACCGCTCTTTGACACCAGTGTCAACTCGGTAAAGACTTACTGCTCTTTGACACCAGTGTCAACTCGGTAATGACTCACCGCTCTTTGACACCAGTGTCAACTCGGTAAGGACTCACTGCACTTTGATACCAGTGTCAACTCGGTAAGGACTTTTGTACAGCTCTTTGACACCAGTGTCAACTTGGTGAGGACTCACTGCTCTTTGACACCAGTGTCAACTCGGTGAGGACTCATTGCACTTGACACCAGTGTCAACTCGGTAAGGACTCAATGCTCTTCGACACCAGTGTCAACTCGGTTAGGGCGTCACCATCATATTAATTAATTTACATATCAAGAAGCAGTAAGATGATGATGAGAAGGGAAATAAAAACATAACAGTGACGAAGATGGAAAGGGATAATAGGAAGAAAAAAGGACGAAAGGATGAAGCACAAGAAGAAAAGGAGAATAAAATATGTCTTTATTTTGAATGCTCCCAACGAAAGCAGTATTGTCTCTCATCCTTTTTGCCAAAACCCCGAAATAATATGAAGGCATGAAGAAAAGAAATGAAAGAAGAATGAAAAGAATGGATAGAAAATGTAAGAGGATTGGCAGTACTATGCATGAAGAAGCAACATAATTATTTTAGGAGATGAAAGTGAATGAGATGAGCCTTATTGAAAAACTAAACAGGAATATATAGCGATTGATATTATTTTTAAGCTAGGAATATTTTCCTTTTCAGTTCAAGTTAAGAATTCTACGACGACCCATGCGATCAGTCTGAATAGCTTCCAGTCGCTAAGCAGTTAGTATACAGAGAATAAACACCTGTGATACACATAGGGTGATGACAGGAACAAAACAACGACACTCTTTATTTATTTAGTTCCAGTAAATATGCAAAAACTGACAAAGGTTGATCAAATGTGTATTTCTGTGTCCTGATATCTGCACTGTGTTATCTGTAACCATTCATTGTAAATGAATCACTGGCGTAAATCTGTCCGGAAAACACAATGCATTGGGGGGTCGAGCAATTGTTCACAAACGGTTTGTGAACAATTGCTCGACCCCCCAATGCATTGTGCTTTCCGAACAGATTTACGCCAGTGAAATGAATGTCATATATGACCTAGTAGTTGGACGAAAATGGAAACTGATATTCACTAACTCATTGCACTGACTCTATCTGAAAAACTTTTGACAAAATTTGCATACCATACAAATAAGATAAATAAAGACAAATATTCAAAATTATAATTCTGCATACATAATTAGCTCTAATTTGCATATTAATGACGGATTCTTGCAGATTGCATTAGAAAGTATGCGCATACCAAATTTGGTCGTGATCGGGCGTGTACTAACCGAGGTATCGGGGGGAGGGATACTAGTCTTTTGATGGATTCGAACAATGCCTGCCAGACTGTTTAGGGTCAAGAACAAAATGTTTGTGTGACTACAATAGATGAAAAACAATTATAGGGAGTGACAAATAAAGATCGCCATCTCTATCCTGAATTAAATTAAATTCAATTCAGATGATTAATTTAATATAACTTTATATTTCTATATCTTGTTTAAGATCGTTGGATTTTGTGATGACGACACATCGGATCCGAGTAGTGTGCACAACGCCGAGTCGCCCAGCCTTCAAAACAAGCACTGCAAGGGATGGAGCGCGTGGAGGGTCATGAGGGAGAAAACCAACGACTTTGTAGAAGGTCCCCAAGACGATGTCCGTGATACGACGCCCGTGTTTGACATCATTCAGGCCCCCGCTCACCGCAGTGTCGTGCTCGTATTGGACACCAGTGGTAGTATGGAGGTGAGTATTAGTGGGGCAAGACCCCCCCCCCCCCCCCCCCCATTCACGTCGCAAAGAGTAAACGATACACGTACTTCGTTGATAATTATCGCGCAGTGTTAGTCAGTTTAAATCCATTCTTCCCAATCCACGCAATTGGATTTTAGTCAAATGCAAACCAAAAACTTATAATGAAATATAAAATAATTATGAAATGCATAATAAAGGGTTCAAAGATCATATCACTGATCATATCACTTAGTGGCGTTCCGTGGGTAAATGAATTGAGAGAGGGGGCAAGACCCCCCGCCCCCCGCCCCCCCGCCCCCCCGCCCCCATTCACGTCGCAAATAAACGGTACACGTACTTCGTGAAAGGGATATTTGAGTTTTGGTATAGGGGGCGCTACACAAAATAATTTGTTTGTGAGATAATGAAAAACCGAGTGTCAAATTCGAAAGAACATACAATTGTAATGACCTAATAACCTTTATTTGATCAAAATCGGTTCAGAAATGACTGAAATATCCATAAACATAACCATTTGTAATAATTGTGGGGCCCCACAAATATTCGATAATTTTGAACCAGCGGTAAATTTATTTTTTAAATGCTTCCTCCTTTAAAAAAGAAGAAAAAAGGTTTTTAAATAGTCGTTGATTATCTCTCACTAAACACTATTTCAACAAAACTCCACATGCACAATATTTTATGGTTCTTTTTTTTTTAATTATTAATACTATTACTACTTTTATTTGTTAATGTAATGGTGCAGGTTTTGGTTACTAAAAATTAGTTCGACCAAAACTGTACTCTCTATACCAACTATATACCAAACTCAACTATCCCTTTAATATCGCGCAGTGTTAGTCAATTTATATGCATTGTTCTCTAATCCTCGCAATTGGATTTTAGTCAAATGCAAAAGAATAATATCAAAGAAAAGATAAATTAATTATGAAATGCATAATAAGGAGTTCATAGGAGTGAATGTTATTCTTCACTGAAAAAGGGGAATGCATGGTAGATGCAACCCCTTTTGTTTCGGTTTCGGCCAACTAAACCGGTGGTTTCGTGCATGATCAGTCTGGTTGACAACGAGCCCCCCCCAACCCCCCCCCCCCCCCCCCCACCCATCCTCACCGATTACGCGACTCAACCAGTGGTCTCGGTCTCGGCCACGATAGGTCTCGGTCCCGTTCGTGTAAATTACGCATCCTTGAAACATTTTGGCTACGGACCTGTCTTTCTCAATCAATTTGGAGCAGGCAGGGGGGGGGGGGGGGGGGGGGTTAGTACATATCCCCCCCCTTATCCTAACCCTTACCCTAGATTTAAAGCAAGCTTTCAATCTCAGTTTATTGACTCTATTGTCTTGACCTTCGTACTATGTAGGCCTACTGTACAGACAGATTTTATGATGAGACAAAGTGGCAAAAAATATCGATAATAGTTTTATCAGCTTTTTATGTTTTAAGGCTGAAAAGATGCATGCTTTCGTTTCGTTGTCTCAAAGCCAGTGTAATCACAGTAATGACTCTACAATGCGTAGACGAAGGTGTTAGCCCGGATAAATGTCAACCATGAAAGTAATGTACGTACAATGCAACAAGCAAAATATTACTTGAACGTATATAATATTCTCTCTACTATTCTACTGATAATAATAATGATCTACTACTACTACTACTTCTACTTTAATTAGGGTTACTACTATTACTACTACTGGTGCTGCTGCTGATTCTATGACTATACTACAACAACCAAATTATAGCAAATCGAACAGTCTTAATAAAAATAACCATCAAATTATACCCATACAAAATGAATATACATCAAAGATAAATAACAACAATTGAGGTTCTGCAAGAGGTTAAAAACAAAAATATACACAATCAATATTTAGTAATTGAATATCATTTATATTTCCTTCTGAATAGTAATGTTGTAACAATAATAATACTTATACTCTACTTATATAGATCATGTTAATTGTGATGATGATGATTGTTTTGAACGACAGAGTAATAACCGCTTCGATAAGCTGATCCAGTCGTCGGTGGAGTACATCCTCTACATCATACCCGAGGGAAGCCTGCTTGGCATCGTTGGATTTTATGCTTCCGCCACAACCTACGCTCACTTAACTCCAATCATCGATGATGAAACGAGGCACAACCTCGTCGATAGCTTACCGAGCTTATCTACTAGAGGAGGGACTTCCATAGGCAGCGGGGTACTAATGGGGATTCAGGTAAATTGCATGTTCCATAGGCAGCGGGGTGGTACAGGGAATTTCGGTAAATTGCATGTTCAATAGGCAGCGGGGTGCTACAGGGGATTCAGGTAAATTGTATGTTCTATAGACAGCGGGGTGCTACAGGGGATTCAGATAAATTGCATGTTCTATAGGCAGCGGGGTCCTACAGGGGATTCAGATAAATTGCATGTTCTATAGGCAGCGGGGTGCTACAGGGGATTCGGGTAAATTGTATGTTCTATAGGCAGCGGGGTGCTACAGGGGATTCAGGTAAATTGCATGTTCCATAGGCAGCGGGGTGCTACAGGGGATTCAGGTAAATTGCATGTTCCATAGGCAGCGGGGTGCTACAGGGGATTCAGGTAAATTGCATGTTCCATAGGCAGCGGGGTGCTACAGGGGATTCAGATAAATTGCATGTTCTATAGGCAGCGGGGTGCTAGAGGGGATTCAGGTAAATTGTATGTTCTATAGGCAGCGGGGTGCTACAGGGGATTCAGGTAAATTGTATGTTCCATAGGCAGCGGGGTGCTACAGGGGATTCGGGTAAATTGCATGTTCCATAGGCAGCGGGATACTACAGGGGATTCAGATAAATTGCATGTTCTATAGGCAGCGGGGTGCTACAGGGGATTCAGATAAATTGCATGTTCTATAGGCAGCGGGGTGCTACAGGGGATTCGGGAAAATTGTATGTTCTATAGGCAGCGGGGTGCTACAGGGGATTCAGGTAAATTGCATGTTCCATAGGCAGCGGGGTGCTACAGGGGATTCAGGTAAATTGCATGTTCCATAGGCAGCGGGGTGCTACAGGGGATTCAGGTAAATTGCATGTTCCATAGGCAGTGGGGTGCTACAGGGGATTCAGATAAATTGCATGTTCTATAGGCAGCGGGGTACTACAGGGGATTCAGATAAATTGCATGTTTCATAGGCGGCGGGGTGGTACAGGGAATTCCGGTAAATTGCATGTTCCATAGGCAGCGGGGTGGTACAGGGGATTCAGGTAAATTGCATGTTCCATAGGCAGTGGGGTGTTACAGGGGATTCAGATAATTTGCATGTTTAAAACTAGCCAATGTATTCTACAAGGAAAACAAATGTATACATCATAAAACGCTATAGTTGTTCCAAAGAGTGGATTAATTCAGCTAAATGTACAAATGCTTTCTTCGCTTATAGCCGATATAATCCTTTCATTAGTCAATTTAGATAATTTAGATAATTATAGAGATTTTGCTTTATCACTGTTGTGTTTTTGTGTTCATGTACAAAAGGTACTTGGCAGTTACCCTGCCGGTGGATATATGCTGTTACTAAGCGATGGAGATGAAACAGCATTCCCTAATATCGTCGATACTTACGATGCAGTGGACGCGTCTGGTGTGATCATCGACACCATTGCCATCAGCGACAAGGCCGACCCCGATATGGAGACTCTGTCCTCGATGACAAATGGAATCCCTAATTTCTGCTCAGATGCTGACAGTGGGTCGTGCATCGTCAGCGCGTTCCAGGCGACGATCACAACACGCCCGGACGTTGGAACCAGTTCGTCAACTAGAGTGCCCTATCAGGTGCTTGTCATTCATCGTTTCATTCACAAATAACAGTAACATATTTTTTACCACAAGAGCAAACTCAAATCACTACAGGCTGTATGCAAACATATTTACATCACCTTATTGGTTTTTAGTCATGGACCACGTATGCATGAACACTACAGCTGCAAAGGTGATTATAACCTTACTCTTAGAATTCGCCACCTGCATTCAAGACTGCAACATTACAATCATTATGTGATGAGAGGGTAAATTATTACAGCCATATGAAAGGCTTTACTCCCAGACCTTTCTTGGAGACACGTCATACCCTTATTCTTTTCTATACTATCACTATCACTTATATGTTAACATATTATTATATTGAATCTTCTCCATAAATGAATGACCAAACTGATTTCCTATTGTTTCTTTTACGTCAATTAATGATAACAATTTAAAATCAAGATTTTGAATGCTGACCTGTCGATATCCACCAATCCTGGCTTCGTAATCGTGCCCGTGGTCATCGATGCCGATCTGGGAAACGACACCGTCTTCTCAGTAACATGGGCTGTTAACTCCCTGGTGAATGTCACGGTGTCAGGACCAGGAGGGATATTGATAGTTCCTGGGGATCCCAGGTACAGCATCGATATGGCTTCCAAGATCATCTCGGTGAAGATTGCCGATGCTGCGGTAAGTTTTGTACTTTGTACGTTCTACGTTTATGTAGATGACCTAGTCCTAGACAGTGAAGTAGCGTGGTCAGACTGATTGGACGGCACTCATTCAGTAGTCATTCACGTTTGGATGTACACCTCGTGTATTTCTTTATATTTGCACACAGTGAGCAAACATTTTATTATAATTATATATATATATATTTTTGTTTCTTCTTTTTCTTGGGGGGGGGGGGGGGGGCTAAACAAATCCGCATCACGACAGGGTTGCCAACTTTGAGCAAACGGTGAGTCTGAGACTCAGTGCGAGGGAACGAAACGACCAAGCTCGAATGAGCGAAGCGACTGAGCGGGGAGGGTGTGGGAGGTGGTGTCCCCCCTCCAATGGTAGGGAGCCTTTGCATTTTTAGACTTGATACTGTGCAATCTGGTGCAAACCTAAGAAGGAAATTGGACTTGACATGATGTAGAATCTGGGTTGTGATGTTCCAAGAAACACCCATTTTTAAATCACTGGTCTTTAAACCCATGATCTAATTTTATTTGGGCGGGAAAGAGCCCACAAGCCCCCACCAGTACCCCAGTCTTTGCACAGATTGTCCCCTTGTGCATTTGATTATTTGGTCAAGTTTTCTCTTGCCCCCCCCCCCCCCCCGTAAATACGCCACTGGAATGGTAAACGTAGGGTCTTGTAAGAGAATCATTAAGTGGCTCTTGGACCAGTAACTGCTTGGACGTGCCCAGTGTTAGGTTTTCATGACATGGTATTAAGTTAAGTTGATTTGAAGGTATCCACGATGTTGCTATAAACGACCTGCTGCAATGGTTTATTCCATTGTCAAACTGTGGATATGCCGTTGCATGCATTGGACATCTTGGTCTCGTATTTCCTTTGAAGCCCAATTACTTCAAACTCTGATATTTTTTAAGGACACACAGTATTAAAATGGATGCGACAAGTCTGGATATCTGGATAAGTTGTAGCCAAAATGAGAACCAGATCCAGTACACCTTCCTCCAAAAGAGTTAAAATTAGCATTGCTAATATAAAACAGTAATTATTTATGTTTCCAATACAACGAAATTATATTGTCATATTGTTTTACATTTTGCCAGGCTGGTCAGTGGACTTTAATGGTCAGCACACCTGGCCCGGGCACAGAAATGTCATCAGCGTCCATCACGTCAAAGTCCCGCTCGGCAGACACCAAACCAATCAGTGTCAAGGTCATTCTAGGGTCTAGAGTGAGTATCAATTTCACACAGACAGATTTATAAAAGAACCGACAGCTATCGTTAGCGAAATGTTGCACGGGCGAAGAGTCGTAATGCAATATAAATGACGGTCCGTCGCTTTTATTATTGTGAGGTATGCTTACAATCAATATAACTCCACGAAATTACAAGCCCTAATTTTGTTCAGGCAAGCTCTTAAATTACATTTTCCTTATAAAACAATAAACTTTTTAAATTTGACTTGCTAATAGCTGACACTCTCTTGAATGACTGTATGTCGTCTGCATTCAGCTATTACATTGAAGAAAAATATATACCTCAAATGCTAACCGATTTGAACTTCCCAATATTATTTGTTGGTGATTGTACCTTTTTTCGACAGACTGTATATAAACCCCATAAACCCCTCAAAAAAAGTTCGGAAACTCAAGTTTGATCGATCATATCTCTCATATTTTTAAATTAGCATATTCGAAATTGGTGTCACAATAAAGCCTCATTATATACCTTTCTAACGGTGCATTATGTGTAGTGATTATGCAATTGGGGCGATTGCAGTAGCCCAGAGAATAGGGGGAGGCAGGAAGTGAAATGTCGCAAAATGGCTCAATGCATTTAATTTACGAGTGCATGACTGTGCTGACCAGTTTTTTAAAAGTTCACATTCTATTGAATACTGCTACCCTTTCCATTCATCAAAATCATTGGAATTTGATACCATTTTAATGGAAATGATCTCTTCATTACGATGGCATATTAATCGTAAGGATTATGCAAATGGGGTGTGTGCAGCGAACCGGAATATGGAGATGGGTCGAGTGTGAAATCAAACAAAAAGATATGAAGTTGACACAAAATTAGAGCGTTGCATTTTTTTCGAGCTTTTGGGAGGATTTTTTAGCATTTCAAATAAAATATTCATGATTCAAATTGATATCAACGGAAAGCCCAACAACTCTTATGTAGGAAAATGTAAAATTTATAATGATTTTAGTAAAGGGCGGCTGCAGGGGGATGAATGTGGGGGAGCCTCAAAAGTGACCCATTTCAAAACGCTTTCGAATATGCTTATTAAAAAGTACGAGAGATATGATCGATCAAACTTGAGTTTCCGAACATTTTTTTTGAGGGGTTTAGTTACGTACTATTGCCTAAATATGTACAAGTTATGACCGAAGTTAAATTACAAATGTAGTCATCGCGCCTCTGCTTCTTTTCTTTCTTCATCGTGTTGAACAGAATGTTAATCACTCGGCCGACCCTTTCCTTAACATCTATGCTCACGTACAGCGGGGCTATCAGCCCGTGTTCGGTGCCTCGGTGGAAGCCGTTGTCGCCAATTCCCTAGGAGAGGAGAGGGGTCCTACCAATCGCCAAGGATCACTACTAAGCACTGCGAAGCACTGCGAAGCTCACTACGAAGCACTACGAAATCCCTACGAAGCACTGCGAAGAGCACGTCTTCTTAGTACTATGAAGCACTACGAAGACGAAGATTGCACTGCGAAGAGCGCCCTGTACTAAAAACTCGCTTTTATGCGCGCACGTAGAGGTAGTCAGGTAGACTATGGTAGCTGCCAAACATTCATCCAATTCGATCATGATCAATGTTAAAGCATGGTACTCACAAAGTTTATGACAAAAATGTAACTGAAATGATAAATGAGTACATCATGGCTGGTACTGGGTCAAATAACCTTAATGGGGGTTCCAGGGGCGCAGCCCCGGAAGATTTTGGATTTGGGCAGTTTCGTATTATCAAAAAGTGGCTTAAAGTAGACTATAGGCCTACTATAGTAACAACTTCCATTCATGAGAGGGGACAATCCCGGGGGGGGGGGGGGGCACTCATGTATAATGTAAGACGGGTATGTGCCGTTTAAAAGAACCCCTTTTTCACACCCGATCGCAGCTCTAAAGATACCCGATTTTCAAAAATTGCCGCTCCATAGACCCTCGTAATGACTTGGCTATGTATTTGACTAGCGCCAAGTCCATTTTTCTCTTCTAGTTCGGCTCCTTGGACCACCATTTGAGCGTTTGGGGAATTCCACCCAAGAAATGTGATGTTTGCTATAATGAGGTGAATATGAAGAATCATGATTGAAAATCCGAGCCAAAACGGTAGAGCAATAAAAAAAAGTTATGACAGGATGAACTTTGCTCCGATTTTTAGTATCGTTCGCAATTGCTATCGATTGTGACGTCACTTGCGAGCTGCAGCCATTTTGACTTCTACATGGAAATTTTACCAAATTTAAATTTTCTTCATAACAAAGATAATTTATGAACTCACAAATTCCAATGAGATTGGCCCATCGATATTCTTCGATGAATTCGTGAAAACAAACAGAGAAAAATTAATTTTTAGCTATAAAAATGACAAATAAGCCACTTTCATGCACTAAAGCCATGGCGAGTTGCTCGTCAATGATGTTAATGGCGGCAATTTTGAAACGATCGCTCATTACTACATGATGTTCAAATAGGTATAACTCCCGTGTTTCTTGTCCGATTTTAATCAAATTTTCACCAATTATTCCTCTTGTTTCTGCTTATTCAAATAACGAATTAATGGTTTTCCCAGGCCCGGAATACCCCTTTAAGGGTTTCTGTAGGTCTTTGGTAGCTCCAAGTCTATGTATTTTGTAGTTATAGTCTGCTCCTTAGGCCCCTTAACTTCCCGTTTCAGGGTTTTTGTAGCTCCAAAGACCCTATATTTTGTGCTTGTATTCAGCTCTTCAGACCCCCATTTCAGAGTTCCGTGAGGCACACCCTCGTCAAAAAATAATTCGAG